>JAFEMH010003957.1:0-235978 GCA_022495995.1 Adenophora triphylla var. japonica
TTATTTGACATACCTAGGCCAAGGACCTCCCGGGGACCAAGGAAAAGGAAAGACATAGGTACGAGTTCGGGAGCGGGGACGAGCTTCTAGACACTTTTCTGAGAGATGGAGGACTCTTTATTTTTCTTTTGCTTGTACTTTGGGAGAGACATTTATTTATATGGAACTTGAGTATCCCTTAATTACTTTAATGCAGACGAAGTAGATGTTGAAAGCTTTATTATTTTTTATTCTCAGCAAGTTATTTTGAGTCAAAAGCAGGCCGTGCTTGAACTCATCAAAAAGAATATTAACTCAAAATGAGCCTTTGAAAAGCTTTGGAATTGTAATCAAAACACATTTTGAGAAGAAATAAGATTTTGCAGCATTTTTAGACCGAACCACGAGTGGTTGCCTACGTTTCCCTTTTACAAAGAGAACTAAGGGGCTCAGGTCTCCGTAGTTCGACTCAATCAACTTTGTGTTTAAAGAAAGGGGAAGACAGAAGGGGGACATGGTGCAACCACATTTTTACCTAGACCGCCCTTTTTTAGGGTTTTCGGTCTAGCTGGGTATATTCTTTTAGCACCGGGCGCGTCCCTTATTTTTGCATGGACTGCCTTTTGAGAGGTTTTCAGTCTCATCTGGGACAATTTTATTGCGCCTTTATTTTTATTATTATATTTATTATTATTATTATTTTTTTTTATTTACAAAGGGGAAGAGACTTAATCACACATAATACCGCCACAACTTGTCTCCGTTGACGGGGTGCAAAAATGGGTTACCATCCAGATACGCCAATTTGCATTGCTCCTCAGGAGAATATCTTCTTTACTAGAAAGCGGTCAGGCCCAAAGCGGTGCCCATTTGCCCAATGCACTTTGCTCGATTTGCGGGCTTCATCTTGAGAACCGGATCACCGGCAACCTTGATGTCCACAGGCTTCACTCTCTTGTCAAAAGCACGGGCCATTCTTTTACGATATGCCCGATTGTGCTCCATAGCCTTTAATCTGCGTTCGTCTAACAGTGCCAATTCATTGTATCGACTTCGGAGCCAATCAATCTCATTTATCTCATTCTCAAGCAACACCCTGAGGGATAGAATTTCTAGCTCGATGGGCATGACTGCTTCCATTCCGTAGGTCAAGGCGTATGGGGTTGCACCGGTAGCAGTCCGAATTGAAGTGCGGTAGCCCCATAATGCTAAATGTAGCTTCTCCGGCCAATCCCTTCCTCGCTCGGCCATCTTCTTAATGATTCTCTCCAAGTTCTTATTAGCGGCCTCAACAGGACCGTTCATACGTGGTGCACGTATGGTGAAGACTTGTGATGCTTGACCACATTGTATTCGGTAGCGAGACGATCGGTTTCTCCCTCGAATTGGGTTCCATTGTCAGAAATAATCTCATTCGGGACTCCGTAGCGGCAGAAAATTTGTTCTTTTATGAAGCGAGCTACCTTCTTAGCTGTGAGCACTTTGTAGGACGCGGCTTCTACCCACTTTGTGAAGTAATCTACCGCTACCAAAACAAATGAGTGTCCATTGCTACCCAGTGGAGTTATCTTCCTAATGACGTCAATTCCCCACGTTGCGAAGGGCCATGGAGTTGTCATACAGTAGAGATCATGAGGAGGGATGTGGTTTAGATTGGAAAACCGCTGGCAT
Organism: Adenophora triphylla var. japonica; assembly: GCA_022495995.1. Taxonomy (NCBI): domain Eukaryota; kingdom Viridiplantae; phylum Streptophyta; class Magnoliopsida; order Asterales; family Campanulaceae; genus Adenophora; species Adenophora triphylla. The sequence goes on from JAFEMH010003957.1 coordinate 1,651, forward strand.
TTGTCACAAGTCCGCACAAATTGAATACAATCAGTTTCCATATTAATCCAGAAGTAACCCAACTTGATAATGCTATGCATAAGGGATCGGGCGTTCATATGAGGTCCGCAGGCGCCATTGTGAACATCTTCCATTATTCTTTGAGCCTTTTCTTTGCTTCGAGAATCTGAGAGTAGGAGGGGCAACCTTCCCTTTTCTTCCACAACTCATTGCCAAGTATGACGTACTGAGCCGATAGCCTTTTCAAGGCTTGCAAACTTTTGGCATGAATACCTTTTAGGTCTCCTTCTTTATCGACGGGGAAAGATGCTTCACCATGCTTGAGATATTGGAAAATTTGGTTGTACCACGGCTCATTGACGGTTTCGATCTCTATTTCACAGCAGTATGCATGATTTTCTCGCCTACCGACCCTGAACGGTTTGATTGACTTTCCTTTTCCGGGGATTTCTACCAAAGAGGCCGAGTAGCTAGGGCATCGGCAAATCTGTTCTTGTCTCGCGGCGGGGAATTGGAATGACACTTCCTTGAACCGCCGATCGAGCAGGCTCGCAATGTAAGCGTGATACCTCTGGAGACACGGATCTGAGGTTTTCCATCTGTTGGCGGCTTGATTTATTATCAGTTGGGAATCACTAAATACTTCCAATTCATCCACATGTCGCTCTAAGGCAGCCTCAAGACCATCTATGCAAGCTTCGTATTCAGCTGCATTGTTGGTAACCGAGAAATTCAGCTTGATAGCTATGGGGGTATGCATGTCATTCGGGTCTACCAATACCATCCCGATGCCGTTACCTCTTTTGTTTGCCGCGCCATCGAAGAATAACTGCCAACGATTGCCATTCTCTATAACAAGAATCCCTTTCATGCAGGCGGAGATGCTGGTCCTCGGGGTTACGTCGGGGGAATCAGCCAATTGATCTGCCAGAGCCTGTCCCTTGATTGACTTCCGGATCACATATTTGATATCGAACTCAGCTAAGAAGAAAGTCCACTTTGCCAATCTGGTGGAAATGTTGCCTCTGTCACCTTGAAACAGGTATCTGATCGGGTCCATCTTGGAGACCAGGTGCACTGTGTGGGATAGCATATAGTGCTTCAGCTTTCCGACCACCCAAACCAGAGCTGCGCATGTCTTCTCGAGGGCAGAGTAATTCAACTCGCTACCTTGGAATTTACGACTGACAAAGTATATGGCATTCTCGACCTTGGAGTCCTTCTTCTCTTGCGCTAGCATGGCTCCGATAGCTGTGTCTGTGACCGTCAGGTATAGAAGTAGAGGCTTGCTCCCGTGAGGTGGGCAGAGAATGGGAGGATTAACAAGGTAAGCTTTGATTCTCTCGAAAGCTAGTTGACATTCCTCGTTCCAAACCACTTTCTGATTCTTCTTCAATAGCTTAAAGATTGGCTCACATATGGAGGTCAGCTGGTTGATGAATCTACTGATGTATTGTAGACGGCCCATGAAACCTTTTACCTCGGAAACAGTTCTGGGTGGCTTCATTTCAACAACTGCTTTGGCTTTTCTGGGATCTACTTCGATGCCTCGCTCTGTGACCATGTAGCCCAAAACTTTACCCCGGATAACCCCAAAAGTGCACTTGGCTGGATTTAGCCTCATAGAATGTTCCCGAAGTCTGTTGAAGAACTTCCTTAAATCTATGAAGTGTTGTCCATCTGACCCTTTCGAGTGAATGATCATATCGTCCACATACACTTCAATCTCCTTGTGGATCATGTCGTGAAACAGGGTGGTGACGGCCCTCTGGTAGGTAGCCTCGGCATTCTTCAACCCAAATGGCATCACAGTGTAACAATAAGTGCCCCAAGGAGTGGTGAATGCTGTCTTGTATTGATCTTCCTCGGCCATCTTAATCTGGTTATAACCCGCAAAACCGTCGACAAAGGATTTGACTTCGTAGTTCGCTGTAGCATCTACCAGCATGTCGATGTTTGGCAAGGGGAATTCATCTTTGGGACTAGCTTTGTTGAGATCCCGAAAGTCTGCGCAAACTCGAACCTTTCAATTCGCTTTTGTGACCGTGACTATGTTTGCCAGCCAAGTCGGGTATTCAATAACCTTGATAAAGCCCACCCGTAGTAGTTTCTCAATCTCTTCTTTGACTTGTAAGGACCACTCGGGCTTGATCCGTCTCATTTTCTGCTTTATTGGCTTAATCTCTGGATCTAGGGGTATCCGGTGCTCTACGATAGATGTATCCAGCCCAGGCATGTCTTTGTAGGACCAGGCAAAGACGTCTACGAACTCTTTAAGCAACTCGATCAGGGCAACCCGCTCATCTCCAGAGAAGAAGCTACCAATTTGTGTTTCTTTGGGTTCCTCGGCTGTTCCCAGGTTCACCATTGTCAATACCTCATCGGCAGCTTGGGCCCAACTTTCCTTTTGCTCGCAAACCTGCTTTGAATTATTTTCTAAAGTTTGCTCATCTATTAGGTATGCATTATCTTCAATTGAATTTGGCTTAATTATTTTTAAATCTTGATGATTAATTTTAGTTAAGCGTTCAATTGTTAGATTGGCAATCACAGGATACTCAGAAAGATCGACCATTTTATTCAAAGCAAAGGGAAAGACAGTGTCTACAACACGACGACGGTCTTCCGTCGTGAGGACGTCAGACCGATCAGAAGACTCGAATTCAATCATAAGGGACTCTGGGGACTGACTCAGGACATGGGGAACAAATTTAGACTCAGATGGACAAGGATGAGGCTTGAGCCCTAGCTTTTTGAACATAGTCTCCCTGTCTGCAACTGGTCCCTGAAATGAAGTCCAGTTCTGTAGAGGCTCCTCTGCGACGGTCTTCAAACTACTCAGATCTGCCACTGGCCCCTTTTCAAACTCCAGCATGGCTATCACCTCGCTATCAGAGGAAAAGTCAATCAAATCTCCGAGATCTTCAGCAATAACAAACCCTTCTGCAGGCATCTTCTCTGTAAACACAACACTTTCGGGTTCTGACAGCCCCTGATTCTCGAACAGTTCTGCCAAATCACCATCAATATCTAAAGGATCTGCACCACGGATTTTGTACGCAGCAGATTCATCCAGAGCAAGCTTCTCGAACTGGTTCACATAATCAGGTCCCCAGAAATGGTAGTTGTTCTCGAATGTAGCGGTGACACCTGGCCTTCTAGGCATACTCACAAGCATTTCCTTTGTCGGATTTTGACTGCTGGCAAACTTCCGGATTGTCTTCAACCTTTCTTCCATTTGGCTCATCTTAAGCTCTGGGCAAACAAACATTTCTCCATCCTCTTTGACAAAGTGCCGGTTCAAAGACCAGTTGTACGGGTTCATCTCAGGCCTTTTGTACCTCTTTCCAGCAGCTGAGGTCATCTTTTCTTTAAATGCTTCAGTCTTATCGTACTCTTTATCTTCTTTTGTCATGACATACACTAGGCCTCACCTATTCCTCTTGGCTTCTAGCATCACAAGCTGACACGGTCCCTGTTGACTCTTCCCTAGCCCCAGGCCCGGGATGTAGCTTATGCCTCTCATCATTTTTAGTACAGGAGGGATCTTGTCGGAGGAGGTTGTCAAATCTATAGTGCAGACCTGCCCTTTAGGCTTCTCAATCGTAAAACCACTGAGCATCAAGTTCTCTTGGTCAAGTTTGATTTCCATCACTGGCATGGTATTAGTACTGGTCTCCCCGATAGTGACGCTATCCCCATATATGGTCGTCAGAACTCCGTCTTGCACGAATTTCAAACATTGGTGGAGAGTGGACGCTACTGCTCTGATTTCATGAATCCACAGTCTACCCAATAGCGCTGAGAATGTGACCGGAATGTCGATAACCTGGAATTCCACCATCATCTCTTTGCTCCCAAACAACAAATTCAGAGAAACTATCCCCAACACTGCCCTGGATGTGGAATCGTAGGCTTTTATGGTCTGACTGGATGGTTTAAGGCTCTGCGCGTCAATATCTAGCATACTCATCATTTTGGCAGGAAGTACATTCATAGCTGACCCATTATCTACCAATACATGGGGAATCTGACGCCCCTCTAGTGGCACTGTGATATGTAGGGACTCATTATGCTTTGCACCATAAGCAGGCAGGTCAAGATCCGTAAACGTAATGATGTTCCCATACTGCGCAGTTCCAATCAACTGACATGCCTCGTCTGGGGTGGCGTTGACAGACACTTTGGTTTTGGACAGGGCTTCTTCCAGCTTTAACTTGTGAGGGTAGGAGGATGTGAGCAGAGACCATAAGGAGATATCGGCTTGGGTTCTCTTTAGCTGTGTCAAGATCGGATCTTCGCGGCTTTCCTCACTTTCTGCTGATTTGTAGGGATCTCGAGAGGCCTGGGGATTCGAAATTGCAACTCCCTTGCCTTTCCCTGATGGATCAGTACTATCCATTCCTAACATTCTCCCTGACCGAGTCAACAAATTAACTTCTTGATCTTTCTCAACCACAAAATCCTTACTGGCCTCCTTGAGCTCTGCTAGCGTAATCGGAACAGGACGAGTGTTGTAGGGACATGCCGCCTGTCTTATCTCAGTTATGGATAATGGCGCCTCTATATTAGCCGCTATCCTGAGTTCCTCTAGAGAGATCGGGGAATCTCTAGGAACCATGGAAGATATAGTGTTGGCCACCAAACGCTCTTCATAATCGTCATAAACAGCAGTATTATTCAAAGCATGCAGATCGTCAAGATACAAAACATAGCAGAAATTATCTTTCATTTCATCAGAACAAGAAATTACATCAGTCGCATTCTTATTACAATCATCATTAACATCTTCATCTACGGACTCCCCAAATTCTATTACATTAACAAAATAGTCTTCGCCAAAATCCATGAGATTCATGGTGTTGTTAGACAGAGGGTTACTGACAACATTAGGACGAGGGGACTTTTCAATCTTCTTTTCATCTACAAGCCCTTGAATAATCCTTTTGAGGGTGAAGCAAGTGTTGGTGGTATGTCCCGGGAACTGATGGAACCGACAATACTTGCTCGTGTCAAGGTTGGGATTGGGACTAGCAGGCCTGTAATTCTCCAATGGCTTTATCATACCGGTCCTGAGCAATCCATTGTAGACCTCCTCTGTAGTCATACCCAAATCATCAAATTTTCTTTGTTGCCTTGGCTGGAATCTTCCACCATTAGTACCATTATTACCCCCTCCTTGCAGGTTGTTGACAATGTTGTCCTTAACTACTTCTCTTCCTTTCAGTGTTGTGGCGGAGACTGGATTTTCTGTCCGGTATCTGAATCCTCCGCTCCCATTACTTCCACTAGCATTCATACCTGGAGTTTGATTAAAAAGTCTATTCTCACTGCGAGCACCCATACCGACCATTTCTCGCAAATCCGGATACCAACCTTTCCCGATGGCTTCCCTGAGTACTGGCTTCACGCACGAAAAGAAAATATCCTTCTGATCCTGAAGAGGAATGGGCTCTGACAATTCATTAAGCTTAGCATTCCACCGCTTATAGAATTCTGTAATTGACTCATCAGCCTTCTGGATAGTTCCCACTAAATCATCCCGGGTGGTACGCCACTCCAAATTGCCTCTATATTTCTCCAAAAAGGTCTCCGTAATCTGGCTCCAAGTGGAGCGGCATTCTTGTTTCAGAGCCAAAAACCATGTGAGCGCTGGTCCTTTCAAAGTCAAATGAAAGTGGGATGCCATAAACTCGGGCGTGCAGCCCATCGCTCCCATTGTCATAACATAAGTATCCACATGAGTTTTCGGACAAGCAGTACCATCGAAATCCATTTTCGGCATCTTGAATTTGTGAGGCAAAGGCGTTACTTGGGCTGGATCCACCACCTTGAGACCACTAGACCCTACAGTCAGTCTGTCGATTTGTTGTTGCATCTGCTTCAATAAGGTCGTTACTTCCGAAGTTAAACCTGGAATCTGGGGGATAGCAGGAGCTACTGTTGAAGATGGTATGGGGAAATCTGAATTAGGCCCAACGGGAAAAGCGGCCGATGGGAGACCGAGGGTACTGGGGATACCAATATTACCATCCAACAAGCTAACAGAGTTGGGAATTCTGTTCCCGTACATATCATAGCCATTAAACTGCACACTGGGATTCAGGGAACTGTACTGCGCTGACTGACCTCCAAATTGACCAAGAGTAGAGAATCCTGTACTGACGCGTGGAGCGGAATACGGAGTGGAACCATATAAATGCTGAGTAAGGGGAGAACACACTGCAGGCTGAGGAAAACTGCCTTGGAGCTGAGACTGCTGATACCTCGGAACACTGTCTTGGCAAATCTGATTCCCTGAAAGCCGATACTGACCATTCTGTTGCATATTAGACTGACCAAACTGATAGTTGTCGGGGTACACACTGAACTGGGGTTGGGAGTAACTGACTTGAAACTGAGACCCATACTGAACCTGTGGCATCGGGACATTAGGAGCCGGAGAGGAAGTGAGATCGAAGAAATTTGCAGGTTGACCACCACTCTTGCTAAGACCTTGCTGAACAACTGGATTATATGCTTGAGAGGAAGGTGGAGGAAACCTTCCTTGGGCACTCACAATCATTCCAGGAGATGACATTAGCTCGGGACGTGGGGCATAGCTTGTGGGGGAGGCATAGCATTGTAACTAAGTGAAGCAGGCTGGGCAAGAGAAGCGGATCCAATCTCGTTATTGCCCTCTTCAGTAATTTCCTCATAAGAACCATCTTCTCTACGGAGCATTGCTATTCCCCAAGTCCTCATGGCCTCAACAAAGCGGTTATGAGCTTCTTCTTCTCGGATTTTGGCATTCTGAGCTGACAGGCGGGCCTCACGTTCTCTGGCCAAAGCGGCTTCCAAATTGATCCTCAACTCATCAGTAGACAAATCGTTCAAGCTTGGTTGACTCAACGGACCCGAACCTCCAACAGATTGAGCGGCAAACATATCTCCATTCCCTGCCATGTCTGATTCTGCACTGACTAAAGCTTCGGAAACTGTTTGAACTTCTTTGACAACCCGAACCAAACGAGCTCCCGGTACAGACGATCGACTCCAACTCGCCGTAGCTGCAGGGGTATATACGGGTTTATGAGGTAGGGAAAGAAGAGGAAATACGGGAGAGGAAGAAGAAAAAGGAGAGAACAGACTCGCGCAAACAATTTATTTATCTTCAAGTATAAATCGGTGATTTAAATCCTAGGAACGGTTGGGAAAGGCTAACCCTTTATTTACGTACACTACACCTTGGGGAAGCCTAGGGACGCAACGTTCAAATTACACTAGATGATTTGCATTTGAAATTAATAATAAGTAATGACACCTAAACAAGACCTAACACGACGTGGGACGAACGAGTGATCCAAATTTCTAGGGAAATTTGGGCAGCATAACGGGTATTCTCGGGGAATTTCCAAGAAAAATCCGGTATGACCTCTCGTCGGCGCATGGTGACAATGCGGCATGATCTCTCGTTTAAGACATGTCACAGGGGTGACATGTCCTCATGTGAAACCATGTTACATTGGCAACATGCCCACAAGGTGCGAGGTTTTGGGGAAGGTTAAAGGACTTATTAGAAATTTCGAAAACAATTCATTTTGGTGTAATTAAAACGTTGTATCAAAAACCAACCGCGGGTAAGGTTTAAGTGTGGTGCCACCTATAATGCACTAGGGGGATGGGTTTGACGTTTGGTTCTCAAACGTAGGCGAATATTATCACCGTCCGCGATGCCGTCAATCGCACCCGAGGGTTCTAAAGCTATGTGATGTAGTGTGCGGATGACTATATTCTTTTATTTACAAAAAACAAAATTTTCTATTTATTTATTTATTTATTTTAAAAAAAAAAACACACACTCTCACAGGGAAGAAAAAAGGAATAACAATCAGCTGAGCAATCTTTTGATTCAAGGGACTGCCCTCAAATCAGAACCTGAAACCTGTTCAGTGACTCTTCCTGTCGCGTGACACAGAACAGCATGGACCAAAGCTGTCGCACGACCAAGAGAGTCACTGAACCAGAGCCCCTGCAAAACTGAGATTAGCCCCTGCCTTTCCTTGGCAAGGGACAAAACAAACCAAATATACAAATAAACAAAGCCCCAAGAAACAACAAAAATCATACAAGTTGTAAGATCTAATAAAATGCATGTATCGCGCAAGATTATCAAGGATGCACATAAGATGAATATATTGGATGTCTAAGAGTATGAAAGTTTGACCCTCTTATTTTGAAAAAACAGGTTTTCAAAAAGTTTTCCCCAGCGGAGTCGCCACTGAATGCGCGCTCGCCCGAAAAAAATTTGTTTTCTCGGTTTAAAATGAAAAAGAAAGGAGTCGCCACGCCATGCTTTTGGAGGTGCACTTTGAAAAACCTTTTGAAAGAGAACGGGTTCGGGGGTCAGGTTACGTGTTGGGAAGAACCGAGAGTTCACCCAACACGCCTCGTCCGTAGACGAGTCTTTCTAATTTAGACATCCAAATAATTCAAATAAATGTGCAAATGATGATAATAGACAAGTGCAATAAACATGAATTTTATTGAATAGGCAAGATCATTACAACTTGTAGACCAATTGTTCGGGAGGCCACATCCCTTTACAGCAATAAGAACATATTACAAAGGAAATCAGGTCCTCTGTAAAGGACCATATCTGTCGCGTGACACAGGACTCCTCATGTCCAAATGTGTCGCGTGACACCAATGTTCACCTTGCGGAGACTCACAATAAGCAGATCACAGAATCTCTAGATGAACACGAAATGCAATTACAAATCAGATCCAAGCACTAAACAACATGATCATAAAACTACATGCTAAGATAACTAGCTAAATCAACTTACAACTGAAACATGGTCCCTGCAAATGGTCACGACATGTCGCGTGACACAGGACATCCTCATGTCCAAATGTGTCGCGTGACACAGGGTTACCATCTGCAGGTACCTCACAAACTGAGATGCAGATCCAACAGATGCACAACAATTATATCAGGATCAATAAGAACAACATGAATTAGATACGAATCGATCAAAGGAGTGTGGATATGGGAGATCCACACTTCCTTGACATCCAAATTGCAAATCTAAGTGGATCACATCATAAGCAAGCAATTGGACTCAAGTATAAACGATTTAAACAGAGAGATTGCAGTTGCCACTTGATAATCTGAGGCAGATGGAGCCTGATTATCAAGTGGAGAAGAAGGAAACAACAATTAAGCAAAATAGAAAAGAGAGAGAGAGAGAGAGAGAGAGAGAGAGGGTGTTACCCTTGTAGTCCTCAACTTCTACACCAAGTTAGGTGTAAAAGCCTTCGATTCAGCTTCTGGAATAGAGATCTAGGCACGGACTGAGAACTGAATTGGAAGATCTGAAGTGTTTAAGGAAGTAGGGAAGGAATTGGGTTTACGAGAGGTGAGAGGTAAGGGAATTGGAGGGGAATTGGGTAGTTTTGGTGAGGAAGGAGGAGAGAGAGAGAGTTTCTGGAGCAATTTGTGCAGAGTTACGTTAGGGGACTGGAATTGGGATCCAAAACTGAGAGGGGTAGGGTCTTATTTATAGCTGCAGTCTATGGTAACCTTATGTCGCACGGCATAACGTATCCACTTTCTATGCCTCGACTTGTCGCGTGACACAAGGTGACCATAACCGTTTTTGGCGCCAAATCTGATTCTGGAACCTTCTTGGATAATACCTAAAAAGTCCAAAGCAGATTTATTCCTTTTAGGTCCCTTGGCATGAGCAAAGTACAAAAAAGTACTTCATTCGCGAGAAACTTAGGATATGTTTCCGAAAGTCTCGGGATGGACCGGGAATTTACCAAAATGCCCCTAAATGCAATTTTATCAAATTAAAATGCATCTGAAAAGGTCGCGAATTGGATTGGCGTACTTACAGAATCAGTTTGTTGAATTTATTTTTTTTAGGTCTCCATATAATATAGGCATAACTTGAATATTTACAATAACATCTCATCTTGCGACTCACAGGATATAAATGTTGACACATAAGCCTTTCGGCTAATCGCATTTGCATCCCCAAAACTTTCTCGGATGATATGAAATAACCCCATCAAAGTCTTTTAATAGTTCCAACCATCACTTCGGCCTGTTGATCACTTCCTTCTAAGTAACTGAATACTTCAAACTCTTAGGATCGGTAACAAATCTCAAATTGAGCTTCAAATAGATAAGGTCTCCGCTTAGGTAACACACATAATTGCAGCCACTTCCGAGTCGAGAATATGATAATTCTGTTTTGTCGCAGTTATCCTCCTCGAAACATCCTCTATCACTTGCCCATTTACATACTAACACAACCCAGCATTCCTTTGACTCGCAACTGAAAATCGCAATGTTCTCGCATCCATTAGGTAGGGTAAGGATCAGATCTATAGTCAATCTATTTTTCATCTCTACCAATATGATTTACCCTTTTTGAATCATACACCATTGATACATCTTTCCGAGATAACTAAATCAACTACATTACAATTCTCAAGAATCCTTTGATAATCCTTTGGTAGTAACCTTTCAACCCCCAAAACCACGGACTTCTACCGCTGACGACGGTTGCTTCCACTTGACCACGGCCTCAATCCTCGTAAGATCCACGGAAAGAAATCCGAGCTTAAAACTATAGAACCCCCAAAAAGAAAAATTGAAATCTTCTCAAGCCAACTCACACTTGCTAAACTTTGCAAACAATGGCCTCTCATAAAGGACACTTAACACAATTCAAAAATGATTTTCATGATCTTAGGATGTCATCCATAATAATTTCCACAAAGCCATCAAGATAAGGATTAAAATTCTGCTAATCAAAACCATAAACAAAATCGATACCATTCTATAAGGTGTTGATGATATAGATATTGAACCTGACATTAAATCAATCCATAATTCTACTCCTCAGCCTGTAGACATATAATACTTCACGGAAAGCACATCTACCATTTATTCATCACCAACACATAAAAGGTTTAGAAATACTTCTTACTCAAGTCTAACACATATCAATTAACCTTCACACTTTTTAACCAAAATCTTCAACCTTTAATGCATATATAAAATGAATACCACATAAAGGCTTATCCACATCCAATACAAATATATGCAAATCAAGCATAGGAAAGGAGACTCTCTTCTTACGATAGTCTACCAATGCACAACAACTACTTAACCAATCCGGCCAAGTATACATCAAAATCACAAATTGGTAATCATACCAAATCAACTGGCAATACATGCCCATCTATAACTACATCACACTCGTGGTAAACCAAAGAAGACTCGAGGTACTCTCTCATAAGAGCAGAAACCTCTAACTCATGAGACTAATCTTAAGCAATATATGTCACATAGAAGCAAAATGCAATGCCAAATATAAATGATATGAATCGGGATCTATAAAAATATGACCCCTAACTCTTGAGACAGGTAGTATACCTCTAGTGACCTCTGAGGGATCTATCTCTCCAAGACCCGAAGCACAGACTTGACCTTAGACCTTCTCTTTAGTTTTCCCTTCATTATCTCTCTTAGTACTACCTCTTTGTTGTCCACCTTGCTGACCGCTACTTGAAGCTTGTCCCCTATGCAACCTTGGATAGCTCCTCCGAAAGTGTCCCATTTCTCCACACTTAATACACTTTCCATGCTTACTCCAACACTGATCTTAGATATGTCCAATCCTCTTGCAAAATTTACAAATCTTTTCATGCACACTCCCTGAAGTTGAAGCCCTTGGTTGTCCTCTGGTGATTCTGGATCCTTGTCCTTGATACTTTGGATTGCTTCTAACCCCATTTCCCGATCTTACACGGTTTTCCTCAATGCCAATCTCAATCTTATATGCTCTATCCACGGCTACTGGATAATTGGTGAAGTCATCAATCAATAATTTCTTCCTAAACTCAACCCTCAAACCTTTTACAAACCTATGGACTCTTCTCGCTTCATGTGATACCAAATGAGGGCAACACCGAGCCGATTCCTCAAACCGGGCTGAATACTGATCCACCGTCATGATCCCCCGCTCAAGCCTCAAGAATTTGACCTCCTTCTTGTCCCTTGTAACCATTAAAATGAAATAATCCTTGAACTGCTGGGTGAAATTATCCTAAGTCTGGGGCATATGATCCCGCTCCCAACTTCCCTTCAGAATTTGCCACCAATGATAAGCTGGACCTTCAAGTTTGAAAACGACATATCTAACCTTCTCGTTGTTGGGACTTTCCATAACCTCAAAGATTTTGTTCATTTCTTCTAGCCATCTTTCTGCCTTTAACGGATCTAGTTCTTCATTAAAGCTCGGTGGATTCATCTTCACAAAACTTTCCAATCCATCACTTCGACATCCCTCAGGTTGATTCGGAGTTGATCCCCGAGTTGCCATACTCTGTACAAACATCCAGAACAAATTGATCATTTCTTCGTTCTGAATTCCACTTATCCCCACATTACCCTCATTTTCTGGAGCCCTTCGTTGATCATCACTGTTCCCTGCCATTGCACAAATCCCCTGCATCAAACAGTCAGCGTTAGCTATCGCACACTCCCCCTTAGTCTAGATATCTACCCTTGACTTCTAAACTAAGCTCTTATACCAACTGTGAGCACCCCAACCCGAAACCTAACACGTGTTCCGAGCTTGAGAGGCCCAAACTAAGAAAGACCACTCGGAAATAAAAAAAACTTTTAACTTAACTTGAAAAGAACCAAACTTGAACAATACTCTTCAAGTAATAACTTGAAGCATCTCCACTTGGAGGAAACAACATGAACCAACTTTTCAAACTTACTTGAAAGGATAGACAATACTTCAAATTACAAAAGATCCCAAATAAAATCTTTACAAAAGTTTTATATAAACAACTCCAACAAAGGAGTAATACCAAAATACAACCACATATCCCATCTATGACATAAACGTACCCAACAACCCAAAAGACGTGTATAAACTCCTCCCTGTCCTCACTGGTCGTTTCTTCCTGTCTCAGGATCTAAAAACATTAAAGGGAGAAGGGTGAGAATAAATCTCAGCAAGCTATTATGAATGCAGCAATATGCCAAGTAAGATGCAACACATAACAAGGTGCATATAACACATTGGGAAAGCCGTAAACACCTTACATTACCTTGGTTTACCTTTTCCCGTCTGAACAATAAGTCGTACAATGTGGGAGTAAAACTCCTCTCATTTAATGAATGCATATTCCCCAAAGCCAATCTTACAACTGAGATAGTTATTACCATAACTCATCTCCGGTGAACTGCTTAGGCATATTAACATAAAACCAACCATACCACCGAGATAGTTATTGTCATAACTCATCTCCTGTGAACTGCTTAGGCATATTCACATAAAACCAACCATACCACCGAGATAGTTATTGTCATAACTCATCTCCTATGAACTGCTTAGGCATATTCACCAGAATCAACCCCCTTAACAACCGAGATAGTTATTGTCATAACTCATCTCCTGTGAACTGCTTAGGCATATTCACCAGAATCAACCCTCCAAACAACCGAGATATAATCACTATCAAGCACATAACAGATACTTGAATTATAATCCACACTAGAAATAACCATGTAACAACATGATAAATAAATCCACCCTTGGGAACATAATGAAACAACATGATATTAATACACATGTTCAACTAGTACAATAGTGTAACATATATTTCCTACACTATTAAAACCAACCACAATGAATATGAAAGTAAGTAAGGCTACCATGTATCATAAGCAAGTCCTACATAATCAATATGCAACAATGCATGACCTCTATAAAGGTCCAAGTTCAATTTGCCATGTTGGATTCACTTTGGTTAAGTGACGAATCAAGGTTGTCAAGCAACTTCCGGACAATATTTAAATCCCTTCCACAATTCCAATTTAACCAAGCAAGACACCATTTTGTAGCTAAAGTGTTCTAATTTAATCTAAGTTAAAGAAGGTTCATTTGTATCCTAGGTTGATTAGGTTTATACAGCTTTAAAAAAATGGTTCAGAGTCACCAGGACAGGGCACGACTCGTACCCCAGGGCACGACTCGTGCCCATTTGACACCCACCAGAAACAGTCGTCCCTAATAGGGCACGACTTAAGCTTAAATTGTTGCATGACTCGTCCATCCTTCAAGGCACGACTCGTGCCCTTGCCCAAAATTCAGATTATAACTTCAAACATCAGCAACCAACATCCCCATTTGACCATTTCCAATTTACTCTATTTTTAAGGCATAAAAAGGGTTACTAACTTTACCAAAACTCATACCAAACCATTCCAATCAAATAAGATAGACCTAAACCCCTTACTACTTAGTGATTTTACACATTAAGCTACCACATTTCATGTTTAACCTTCTTATTTCTACTTAAATCATACCCTTTTACTCATTATCAACTTCCATGAACAACAACACTATATTTAGGTCATTTACCAATTTCCCAACTCCAATAAAGTGTTCTAAAATATCAAACAACAATTATAACAACACAATATCAAAATCAAACATTTCATGAGCTAGTTTTGAAGGGAAGTCATAATAACTCACCTTAACAATACGAGATGGAATAACTATTTTTCCGGCTTGATGCGCTCCCCTCGTCGCCCCGAACAAGAATATGCAAACGGATCGTAAAACGAGAAGGAATTGGAATTGTTATGATTTTTGGAAGGAAGGATTTAGAAATGGGTTTTACATGGAGGATTTTGAGGAGGTGGAAGAAGTTGATGAAGAAGGTATGGGGAGGTATGACCTCCTTTGACTAGTTAAAAGGGGAAGCCTTTCTACTTTATTCAATTAAGTCCCCTAATGTCTAAAGAATGCAACTAACACCTCAACTTATAATCTTTACACAACATACCTTGACCACTTATAATATTTTATTTATTTTCAATTATTATAACTTCACTCCAACACTTTATCTTATTTCCAATTAAACCCTAAAGCTTTAAAGTTATTTCATAACCATCCTAACTTTTTATAAACAGTCAAAGACATAAAATGAGCACATAAAGTCAATGAATAGCATAAAATGCTTATAATAGGATGCTAAAATAGTGCCTAGGGTTAGGGTCGTTACAACTCGTGTTTTTGTTAATGTATTTTTATCAAAGAATGAAGACTTGAAGATCCTAAATATTTTCCAAGTTGTAATCTGGTTACTTGTCCAAGAAGCTTCAACCCGTTGACAGCCTCAACCGGTTAACATGCCTAGCCGAACGATCTCCCTCAACTGGTTAAGATAGTCAACCGGTCAGACCTCCTATGTTGCTGATCAGTCAAGCTTCCTCAACAAGCTTCCCATCAGGTGAAGAGCATTTAATGTTCTCACCTGCTCAGCACACAACTTAGCTGAAGTTGGTAGAACAGTTTGCTATGAAGA
The DNA here is from genome assembly GCA_022495995.1 of Adenophora triphylla var. japonica. Lineage (NCBI taxonomy): Eukaryota > Viridiplantae > Streptophyta > Magnoliopsida > Asterales > Campanulaceae > Adenophora > Adenophora triphylla. The sequence goes on from JAFEMH010003957.1 coordinate 17,041, forward strand.
CATTGTTGCACCTTGTCAGTGACTCAAAAAGGAATGTCAAAGTTATCAGTACTCACAACAACCTCCTCTATCTAGTGGAAAATCTTTTCATTAAATCTCAGGCATTTAATGCAGAAAATATTCTCATTAAATGCTTGTCAATCCTAGTTATCCGTTCAACCCCTTCAAAGACAACAACTCTATTTTGAAGAACACTATAAATACCTTCATTAGAGCATTGAAGAGGGTTGGTGAATTAAAGATCTTTGAGAGTGAGTTTGTCAAGAACTATAAGTGCAATCAAGCATTGAAGTTCAAGGCATTCAAGTCCTACATATTCACTAGATTATCTGTTTAGGACATATACTGTGCACATCAATCAATTTATGTGAGTGTTCCCCAATAAGACGTAGTTTGGAACACATTGATTGAACAAACCCAAGAGAAATTAGTTCAATTTGTGAACACATCTCTTGAAAACACTTGGTCAATCTTGTAGCACGATCCATTAGTGATCACTTTACTTTTGGCAGCCTTCAATTATAAGGCTTGCAACTTGTAATAGTATAGAATCATTAATAGTACAGTTTACACAAATCCAAGTTTTGACCAAACTTGGTAGAGAACGTAGCAGTTATTTAACATTGTGAACCTCTTCAAAGAACTGTGTCTTTTTGCTTGTTTGTTTGCTCATTACTTTTTGTCCTTGTAACCTGTTCAAATCTATCAACTGGTTACAACCTTGATTCCTATTAACTTCTTGTTTGTCTTTACTACTGGAAAACTTATTGCATGATATTTTAATTTACCTTATTTGAAAATACCTTTGCCTAACCGATCACTTTGTGTGAGTCAAACCGGTAATATTTTATCCGCTGTGCAACTGGTTTCCATCGGTTAGCTGGTGATAAGTTACTTGGACATTTTCTAAAGGTTTTGAAAAGAAGTTTGTAAAAGTTTTAATCAGGCTATTCACCCCCCCTCTAGCCTATTTTCCTACCAATTGGGCATAACAATGAGGGATCGATTTTGAATGAAGCATGCTATGTTAGTTGCTTCAGCCCAAAATTATTATGGTAGCTTGGCTTTAGTGGGCATTGTCTTTCTAGCCTCAATCAACATTCTATTCTTTCTTTCCATAAATCAATTTAGTTGTGGAACTCCAACAGCATAGAAGTTATGGTCGATACCATGGTCATCACAATATTGAGCAACATCGTTGTTCTTGAATTTAGTTTCATGATCCGATCTAACACTAATGATGTCATCTTCATCTTCTTTTTGAATTTGGAGCTGTCTAATGAGGGAGTTTAAAATGTCATAACAATCATCCTTGTAGGTCATCATCTCAACCCACGTATATCTTGAGTAATCATCCACCATAACTAAGGTATATCTACTTCCTCCATGCTTGTGGTGGTGATAGGTCTTAACATATCAATGTGGAGTAGTTGCAAACATCTTGAAGTTGAAGGCATGGTCCTGCTGGAGAAAGATGCCTAGGGTTGTTTTCCAAGTTGACATGTTGTGCACTTGTTGTCGTGGTGATCAGCTATATTGGATAGACCACAAACTAGACTTTCTTTTCCAATCTTTGATAGATACTTGAAGTTCAAGTGACTAGGTCTTTTATGCCACAGCCAACTATTTTTACTCACACTTTTTGCTACAAAACAGAGATTAGTAACGTTGCAAGCATAATTAAAATAAATAATATAAACATTACTCTTACGAATCCATTTGAGCAAAGTGACTCTGGATGTGCCATCTTTAATGAATCAGTTTGTTGTAGTGAAGTTGCAATGCAATCCTTTGTCACAGGATTGAGATATGGGAGAGAAAATTGTGCTTGAGTCATTTGACTAGAAATACTTCTTTTATTGTAATATTTCATTTTCGAACGACTCCATATATATCCAATTGTCTTTCCTTTATTGTTATCCCCAAAAGTTACCGATGTACCATTTTCTTCACGGACATCTTCCAGCAAGGTGATATCTCATGTCATATGTACCATTCATTTGAATTTGCCTTGGAAGTTCCAGCCATGAAGCAGAGGACCTAAAAATAAATATTTAAGCATGAGTTCCCCTTTATTCTTTTGGGTCCTGGGGTTAGCACCTTTTGATGACCCACACATATTTGACTGAAGGAGGATTATGTCTTTGAGCATTAGGTGTGAACCTCAAAAGACATTTTGCAGCCCAGTGACCATAACCATCACACACAAAACAATGATGAAAGCCACTACCGAACTCAGTTTTGATAAACTCTTTACTAGTCTTAGGTTTCACATCTTTAACTGGGCCAGAGGTTTTGGCTTTGACAAAAACTGTCTTTTTGTGGTTGACGATTTCCTAGGAGTACTTGCCTTACTTGTGGAAGCTTGGTATGTTGTCGGAGGTGTGGTGTGGTCGACCATATGATGACTTACATCACAGCCTTTTTCCTCTTTTTCCTTTCCTTTCATTTTGGAATTATTCCCAGTTTGATTCTTGGGGTACTAATAATGGAAGTTAAGTTTAGCCTTTGGTTCCTGTTCTTTACCCTTTGAATTAGATTTCTTCACCTTAGGATATTCATGAGTTTGATCAGAAATTTTTTCACTCTTTTCACAACAAGAGGCAAAATTGTCACTAGTTTGGAATTCAAGCCTTCTTTGTCTCCACTAGTCTTTTGGGATTCTAGTATTTGATCCATGGTGACACAAGATTTGGTCCACTCATCAGTCACCTTTTGAAGATCGGTGTTTTGAGCAACCAAGTCATCGTTTCTAATTTTGGGTGCAACAACTTTAGTTTCAAGAGTGATGTTTAATTCAGCAAGAGGAGTCATGCTTTTGACTTGGTCTTTTAAAAGATCGATTTCAGACCTTAGCACATTTTTCTCCGTCTTGAGCTTAGAAATCTCATCAGTTGATAGTGCTAGCGCTTTCTTTACATTTTCAAACCTTTGGATTACCATTTCATCTTTCTTAAACATCTCTTCTTGTTCCTTGGGAGAAATCTCATTGACCCTTTTTGAAACACTTGGGGTAGATACAACTTTTGAAGGTGTTTCATTTTTCGATGGAAATATAGGGAGAGAAAATGAGAAGTAACCAATCTTGTAACTCAGAGTGAGTTCAAAGTTGCTATAGTCCTCACTGCTAGCCACAATCTTTGTTTTCCTAGGGACAACCTCATTATCAATTTTGGGCAACTGAACAGAAACATCATCTTCTTAATCACTACAAACATCCTTAGCAACAAGGTAGAGATTTACCTCTTCGATATTCTCATCGCTTTTTTCATCAAAATAAGTTTCTATCCAAGTAGCAAGTTCTTTTGAGTTCTCTTCTTCTTCAGCAACCATCCCCTTTCGACGAGAAAATTTCAAAGGAGAGTTTTCTTTTTCAAATATTCATATTTGGGTTGAGTACACTCAGAAGAAAAATGCCTGGGCTTTCTACAAATGTAGCAGACAAGGTCAGTCTTTTTCTTTGGATAACTTACCCTAGAAGATGTTGCTGGAGGTTTACCTTTTGAAAATGATTTTGAATTTTTATGAAATTTTGAAAACGTTTTATAAACATGGCAAAATCCTCGTCATCCATATTGATTAAAGAAGAAGTTGAAATACTAGAGTCTGAGGTAGGCTTAGAGGGTTTCTCCACATGGTCAGCAACAGACATAGAAAGTGATTTGCCTTTCCCTTCAACCTCGTCAATATGATCTAGCTTTACTTCATAGACTTTAAGATTTGCATACAAGTTACTTAGAGTTCAAGTATTCAAATCTTTAGAGTATTTGAGAAAAGTTGCTTTGTACATCCATTTGGATCCCAGAGCAGCAAGGAATGTCATATTAATTTCTTTATCAGTTAAAACTTTACCGAGGGATAAGCAAGCATTTACTACCTCAACATAGCGGTCATATGTTTGACGTAGAGTTTCATTTGGCCATCTAGTGAAGCTATTATATCTTCTTTCAACTGCAAACTTTTTGTTCTCCTTGCACAAATCATCACCTTTGAGATAGCTTTCAATAGCATCCCACAATTGCTTTACGGTTGTGCACTTGATAACCTTCTAATAGGTGGATAAAGTTAGGGTTCCAAAAATGATCTGTCTGGCTTTGCTATCTAATGCAACAAATCTTTTGTCTTCATCAGCCCATTTTGCCTTAAGCTTTTTGATTTCGGGAACAACAGTGTTGGTAGCTACATTTGGATTGGCCTTCATTGGTACGAAAGATCCATTTGTTACTCAATCAACCAGCATCTCATCAATTGATTCCAAATGGATCAACATGCGAGATTTCCAGACATCAAAGTGGTTTTCATCTAACATGGGAATGTGTGAATAGTTAATAGTTGCCATAGCTTTTGAAGTTGCCATGATGAATCGAAACCCAAGTTATTAAACTTGAAAAACAAAGAATAGTTTTATAAACGTGTTTGCTCCGATACCACTTGTTGGTCACAAAGGTGCAACAAAGGTATGGAAAATAGCTAGAGGGAGGGGTGAATAGCTGTTAAATCTTTCTAACCTTTTCAAAATTTAACCTTGGCTTACTATGATGAAAGTGTGGTCAATTTAAAACCAACTATTAAGATAGTAAAATGCACAGCGGAAGTTTATAAGTAAAAAAGTGTGGTATAGAAGGTGAGTGTGGTCAATGGCAAATTGCAATAGTGTGGTCGACCTCAAGGATGAAAATAGGTTAAGGCAGATTTCAACTATAAACACAATTTACAATAAGGTTAGATATATGTAGACATGGGCAACCGGTTCCCGGTTCCGGTTCCGGTTTCGAACCGCCGGTTCTGGTTTCGGGAAACCATGGAATCGAGATGGAACCGATAAATACCGGTTCCCGGTTCCGGTTTTGACTGACGGTTCCGGTTTCGGTTCCACGGTTTATCCGGTTTATTTCGTTCTTTTTTTTCAAACAAACACACTGAGAGTATATCGAAGAATATGGCGGATTTCCATGCTTCGAGAGCGATGTAGGCACGATGGAGGTTGGGGTTAGGGAAGGTGACAGTAGAAATGTCAGGCTCAGCGGTGGAGCAAATCTGGAGGAAGAGGGAGGAGGAGAGAGTGAAGGTGAGGATAAGGAGGAGGGAGGGTAAGCATTGCGGCGGCGGAGACGGCGCCATTGTTGAGAAGAAAAATGGAGGTTTGATTTTAGGTTATGTGATAATGGAGGTGACAGAGGTTTTCTGGTTTTGTAGAGAGAGAGAGAGAAGGCCAGTCTGTTTTTCAATTTTCCCCCATGACTGGTTTGTCTTTATAAACTCTTTTGGTTTGATTATTTTATTTTTTTAAATTATTGTAGACTTTATAAAAGTGTGATTAATGTATTTTGAGTAGGAGAAAGATTTAGATTATTCATCGGTTCCATCTCGGTTCGCCGGTTCGGTTCTGAATGTACGCTCGCCGAAAAATTTATAAAAATTTAGGAGTCGCCATGCCGTTTTAAAGGAAACATTGAAAACCTTTTTAAAAAGAGAAAAGGGTACGGGGGGCAGGTTACGTGTTGGGAAGAACCGAGAGTTCACCCAACATGCCTTGTCCGTGGACGAGTCTTTCTAATTAAACATCCAAATATATTCAAAGTGTGTGCAAACAATGATGACAAACAAGAGTGGTAAAATGAATTTTATTGATTGAGAATAGATTCTTACAACTTGTGAGCCATTTGATTAGGGAGGCCACATCCCAATTACAAAGATCAAAACAGATTACAATTGGAAAAGGATCTCTGCAAACAGACAAGATGTGTCGCGTGACACATAACATGCCTGGCTAGATGTGTCGCGTGACACAGGATCTATCCAGACATATTGTGTCACATGACACAGGATGTCCATCTACAGAGATCTGACAATTGAGCACGGAAGAACCAGAAACCAATACAGATCCAATTATACAATCAATTCAGCTTCGGAAATGAACAATTCAACAATAATTCAACCAAGGGGGTGTGGATATGGGAAGATCCACACTCCCTTGGGAATCAAACACCAATTCCAACAAGTTTCAACTCATGAACAAGAAATTATACAAAACCAAATGATTAAACAGAGAGATTGCGATTGGATTTCAGTAAGTAGGATAGATGGAGTCGAATTACTGAAATCAAATGAGAATATGATGATTGATTTATGGAAATGACAAAATAAGAGAGAGAGAGAGAGAGGGAATTGGTGAGTTACCCTTGTAGTGTCCACGAATTCTATACCAAGTTTGGTATAGAATCCTTCAATAAACTGCTTCTGGGATGGACTGAGATGAGGAGGAATGATGGATGGAGAATCCAAATGATGATGGGTGAATTGAAGTGAATTGGAGGCAATTGAGAGAGGATTGGGTGGATTTGGGTATGAGATAGAGAGAGAGGTGTGCGTGCTATGTGTGTGGTACGTTTCCAAATTGACAGAGTAAAAGTAGGCAAAAAAGGGATCCATTTATGAGAGGGGGAGGGTCTTTATTTATAGGCTGCAGATGATGGACTTATTGTGTCGTACGACCTTCTGCAACCAATATCCATGGCTCGAGTTGTCGCGTGACACAACATGTCACCAGCCATTTTTGGCGCCAAAACCAGGTTCTGGAACATTCCAGGTTAATACCCAAAAGGTCCAAACTTGTTTATTCCTTGTAGGTCCTTTTAAATGAGCAAAGTACTAAAAAGTACTTCCTTCGCGAGAAACTTATGAAATGTTTCTGGAAGTCTCGGAATAGACCGGGAATTTACCAAAATGCCTCCTAATACAATTTTATCATATTAAAATGCGCCTAAAAGGGTAGCAAATTGGATTGGCGTAATTACAGAGCCCCTCGACAACGTCACTTATGGAAGAAGTGAGGTTGTCGATAAAAGAAGACCCAATCCCAATGAGCGGCTGGGGATATGTCGGATGGCTGGATGATGACTGGTGAGATCGGATGGCTGGACCTTTGGAGAAAGGATTCCTACGTATCCCTAGGAGGGAATCAAGCCGATCGTAGTTCAGACTATTCGGAAGTGTCTGACCCAAAGAGTCTGTTAGGAGGCGTCTGAACTCGGTGGAAGACTGTTGAGAGGCATCTGAACCCGATGAAAGACTGTTGGGAGGCGTCTGAACCTTGTGAAAGACTATTGGGAGGCATCTGAACCCTGTGAAAGACTATTGGGAGGCGTCTGAACCCGGTGGAAGACTGTTGGGAGGCGTCTGAACCCTGTGAAAGACTATTTGGAGGTGTTTGAACCCTGTGGAAGACTGTTGGGAGGCGTCTGAACCCTGTGAATGACTATTGGGAGGTGTCTGAACCCGAAGAATGACTGTTGGGAGGCATTTGAACCCGATGAAAGACTGTTAGGAGGCGTCTGAACCCCGGTGAAAGACTATTAGGAGGCGTCTGAACCCGTTTGTGCGAGATGAACTGGAAGACATGATTTTTCGAGAATACCAGACATGATGATTTGCAATGAGGTGAGATATGATTTCAAACCTGTGCTGTGCTTACTTGTAGCTGCCAGAGGGACTGATGCTAAGGCTGATGATCGTGGAGGGTTGTAGCTGCCGGAGGGTCTTATGCTATAATTGCTGATGATCGTGGCTGTCGGAGGGCCTTATACCACTATTGCTGATGATTGTGGCTTCCGGAGAGTCTTATACCGCTGTTGCTGATGATCGTGGCTGCTGGAGGGTCTTTTACCACTGTTTATTGAAGAGTTGTTGGTTTGCCGTGCAAGAGACGGTCTTTGTTGATGATTGGCTGACTTTGGAGTCATGCAGAATGGGCTTTGATGAAGGTGCGCCCATGGGAATGGGCTTTTGATAGAGATCTGCCCATGAGAATGGGCTTTCGATGATGATTTGTCCATGAGAATGAGATCTTGGTGATGGTCTGCCCATGAGAATGGGTTTTTTCAGATAATTCGCCGTGCAGAACGAGCTTTGACGTCGCCGAGACTGATGAGCATTATTGCTTGGAGATTGGGGCAGCTGAAGCATTTTTTGACAAGCGTTGCTTGGAGACTGAGGCAGCTAAGGCTCTTTCAGATGAGCTGGTGAATCCGAAGATGACGAGACTGATGAAGATGATAAAGGCAGGATATGCCACCTGCAGGATTTGAAATCTTTGTCCAGGTTGTGATTTGAGGAGCAATCCCCATAATCAGATCATGATCACTTTGATTATTGTACCCTGTGAGGGGAGGAAAGAGAGACACACACTCTATGCCCTTCGCATTTTATTCGTTTGATTTGAAATTTCGCTTATGCATTATTAATCTTGATGCACGAGTCCATCTCGACTGGGGATGAAAATGGAGATGAGGATTTTGTATGGCTTGACGAACAGATATGCATGTGTAGTAATTATGCCATGATGGATTGTGTATGGGATGAGTGTGTTTATGATGGGGAAACCCTCTCCCATGAGTTGGGGAATGTATGAGTGATGATTGAGGAATGTATGGATGGCGCAGCTTAGGCAAGTCGGGGCATACCCGGGAGTACAAATTGCAGCGGGTTGATTGTTACTGATGAGAACAAAGTGTGTCGAGTGCTCGAGATGGCAAGCAGCAGCGAAAGTGCAGTGAATGTCCTAGTTTTGAAGATATGATTAGGTGGAGCCCTAGTTCTTGATGAGGTGACCATGGCGAAGCCCCAGTTGATGATGCAAAGCAAACCCGGAGGGAAATTTGATGAGGTGAACATGAGGGAATAGCTTAGCAAAGCCCCAGCTTGGAGAGATCCAATGCATCCCTATTGCAGACAGAGTCATCTTGTGACCAAGGAGGTAACCCATCATTTCAGACATTAGTCAATCAGTCATTGGACAAGACTCAAAAATGTATACGTGCAGGGGCACATTTTTCGAAAAGTGGGTATGAATCCCGATTTTGTGTATACACACTCGCTTTAGGTTTGACTCTTTTGGGAGAGTACAAGCATCACAAGGTGTGAAAAAGTGTATGGAATCCCCTGCTGACAGAAAGACAGTGTTTGGCTCTATCTTCCTATGATGTACAAAGAGAAGACTTGTCGAGACACTTGAAAACTTGTCTTATTCGTGATGATCACAAGGCTTCTAAAAATCCTTTATTGATGTTCGGGTTATTCAACCGCTAATCCTGATATGAACAAATATTTCAATTAATCATGAGGAGAAAGCCAACTAATATCGAGAATCAAACTCCGAAAAATGGAAAGAGGATCTGTGTATAGGGACGGCCCTTGAGGAGACCGGATTTTCTGAGATTTATTTGTGATTTCGACCGGACCAATTATGGTTGCCTACGTTCCCCTCCTAGCGAGGAGCTCAGGTCGCCGTAGTTCGGGCTTATCCCGATTTGAAAAGAGTCTTTGAGGATTGAAGATTTTAGAAACATGTCTCCTTAGAGTGTCGATGAAGGACACGGATGCGAAGCCCCTATGGGACATCCACGGCAAGTGTTTGCGGAGGAGAAATGAAATATGCTCACATGAAGAGCCAAGTGAATGGTTTAAATTTGCACAATCTTTGATTGAAGATCTTTTGAGCCGAGGTGGATTTGGCTCCATCTTAAGCAAGCAACGAAGCATTAATCTGATTTAGATCTTGAAGAAATTTGAATGAAACTGCTATCCGGTAGGAACCGTAGCTGGGTTTCAGGCTTCGATCGGCCATCTGGTGATTTGGGAAGTTATGACCTCTTAAGATGAGAGGTCGGCTGGACTTTTTGCTGACTGAACCTCTAAAGATGAGAGGTTGGATTTCAAGGATGTGTTTGGGATTTCTAAGGTGAGGGAATTGATTTGCCTCTAAGAATGAGAGGTCAAATTTTTTACTTTGTCCAAAGGTAAGGGTAATGGTAAGGGGATCATCCTCTAAAAGTGAGAGGATGGCTTGAGATTGGTTTCGGTATTGGGAATATCCTCTAAAATCGAGAGGATGGCTGGAAATGGTTGGAAGTAACGGTGAGGGGAAAATCCAAGCTATTGAGAACTTTGTGAACTTGTGGGAATTCGGGCTCCTTTTGAACATTGGAGAGCTTCTCGAGAAGTCGGAGATTTTTGCTGAATGGTGAGGATCTAAAGTCCTTCTTTTGAAAAGCCTCTTGGGAAGTTGAGGACCCTTGCTGAATTATGAGGATTTAAAATCCTTCTTTTGATAACTTGGAAGGCCTCTTGAGGAGTTGAGGATTATCTTTGTCCTTCCTTCATGGCTTGAGTATTTTGTGTACCACCGACTCTCGAAGTTAACTTCTTGGCATTACTTGTACTTCTCTCAAAGATGATGGCTAAACAGGGTTTCAAAATATGCCGATCTTGGAATGAAAGGGTATTGTTTAGTGAGGGTGAGGTAATGGCTTCCCTAGGGTGAAAGGCTTCAACCGCAGTCCATACCGGATGATCTAAACGAGATTAAGGCCACATTGCTTGCTTAAGCTTAATTGAGGAAGATTCATGCAAATCTTTCGAGCGATGAACTGATGAGGATGATGAAAGAGATGTGAGCATATGAGATGCGAGATGGGGAGTTGATGATCCCCAATTTGAGAAGGATGTCAGTTGATTTTCTCACTCCGATTAATTTAAATATTAATCATTTCAAAGCATTAGTAATTGAGCAGCGCAAGTGATCATTTAGAATAAAACCATTTCAATTAGATGTAACGTGGGTGTGCAAGTGATGTCTCGAGTCTAGCAAGAAAAGAAACAAAGATTTTTATTACTGCAAAGCAAAAACTGGTCCAACTTGGACTCGACAGACTCATGACAACGTAAAGGACAATCTGGAACCTACGACGCTGGCTGACTGACTTCTTTGTCTTCAGATGGGAGAGCCTCTGGACTTCTATTGATATTACTAAAGAAGATTGGAGACAACATTGGGGAGAGCTTTCTCAATCTTACCTTCCTCAATAAGCTTCTGAATGAGCATCTTCAGGGGGATGCAGTCATTGGTTGTATGACCAGGGAATTGATGGTAGCAGCAGTACTTGCTTGTATCCAGCTTTGGGTTGCGATGAACAGGGCGGTAATTATCAAGGGGCTGGACCATCCCCGCCTTAACCAAGCCATTAAATTCCTCCTCAGTAGTCATGCCAAGATCGTCAAACTTCCGTGGCTGGCGAGGTTGAAATTTCTCACGGTTTGGACCAGTGCTTCCTCTTTGAAGGTTGTTGATGCTATTGTCTTGCGGGACCCGGGAAACTGATTAATCGTCCTGGAACCATAACCACAAACATTATTGGTCTTGACATCTGGGTAAGATTGAAGAGTCGATTCTCGCTACGAGCTCCCATGCCTACCATTTCTCTCAAATCAGGGTACCAACCCTTTCCAATAGCCTCCCGAAGAATCGGCTTCACACATGATAGAAAGATGTCTTTTTGGTCCTGCAAAGGATTGGCTCAGACAGCTCATTCAGCTTAGCGTTCCACCTCTTGTAGAACTCTGTGATTGACTCATCCTGTTTCTGAATTGTACCGACCAAGTCATCTCTGGTTGTGCGCCATTCAAGGTTCCCGCGATACTTTTCAAGAAAAGCCTCAGTGGGCTGACTCCAAGTAGATCGAGCTTCTAGCTTAAGAGTTAGAAACCAGGTCAAGGCAGGTCCCTTGTGTGTGAGATGAAAGTGCTGAGCCATAAACTCGGGAGTACAACCCATTGCTCCCATAGTCATCACATATGTGTCAATGTGAGTTTTCGGGCATGCTGAGCCATCAAATTATATTTTGGGCATCTTGAATTTATAAGGAAGAGGCTCTACTTGCCCTGTATCAACAACTTTAAGTCCACTTGACCCTATAGTCAGCTTGTCAATCTGCTGCTGTATCTGTTTTAACAACGCAGTCACCTATGGGGTCATCCCCGGAAGCTGAGGAATAGAGGGAGCGATGGCTGAAGAAGGCACAGAGCTGGCTGATTGGAAGAAAGACAGCTGAGATGATCCAGATGTTGGAGCTGGCAAATGATTAACCCAACCAGTTGGAGAATTCTGATCCGGCAGAGAGGCACTAGCAGGCATGTAAGGAGCTGACCCTGGATATTGCAGAGGTGATGAACCAAATCCAAAAGTTGAACCCATCAAAGGCCGAGATTGATATCCCTGAGGTTGAGGCGGGTTAGCAGGAAATTGCAGAAATCCATCTTGGCTGACTGATTCCCGAAGTAAGGGTGCTGATTCTGATACTGGGTGTTACCCTGGAAGTGAGGACCATGAAACTGACCCTGCTGATACTGAGAGTTCGGAAACAACAAACCCTGACTGTTCAGAAGCTGGGACCCATCTAAACCAAAACTTGTTTGAGGGCTTGATTGCATACCCTGACTCGTAACTTGAATTGGATGATATGTTGGAGAAAAGGGAGGAAGGGAGACATTTCTGGCCTCAACATCAAACTCGTTGGCATCGGTAATCTCCTCATAAGTCCCATCAGCACATCGGATCACAGCAATACCACGGCTTCTCATTGCTTCTACGAACTTAGAGTGTGTTGTCTCTTCTCTAGCTTTAGCGGCTTGAGCGAGTAACCGAGCCTCACGCTCTCTGACTAGAGCGGCTTCTAAATTGGCCTTCATCTCTTCCATAGACAGATCATGCATGCCTTGTTGACCCGCGGCAGATGAATCCCCAGATTGAGTGGTCATACTCTTCTCTGAACTAGACATCTCTAGAACTGAATCAGATGCAAACTCTGCCGAAACTGCGATTGCTTCAAAGACGTGAACCTAACGAGCACCGGGAGTCAGAGCACACACCCAACTTGCTGTAACTGGAGAGGAGAGAGCGTGTATAAGGCGGTAGGGAAAGGATCTTGAGAAAGTATGGGAGAGGGAAAAATGGGAAATGAGACGGACTCGTGCAACATTTTATTAATGTTCAAGTATAAATTGGTATCTTTTAAATCCTAAATAAGGTTGGGAAAGGATAAGCCTTTATTTACGCAATCTATACCTCGGGGAAACCTAGGGACGCAACATTCAAATTACACAAAATGCTTTGCATTGAAATTATTAATAGGTAATAATACCTAAACAAGACCTAAACACTATGTGGGACGGACGAGTGATCCAAATTTCTGGGGAAATTTGGGCAGCATAACAGGTATTCTTGAAGAATTTCAAAGAAAAATCCGGCATGACCTCTCGTCGGTGCACGGTGACAATGCGGCATGATCTCTCGTTGGAACATGCCACGAGAGTGACATGTCCCCACATGAAACCATGTTGCATTGGCAACATGCCCACAAGTGTAAGGTTTTGGGAAAGGTATGAAGGCCTATTGTAAATTTCAAAACAACTCATTTTAGTGTGATTAAAATGTTGTATCCAAAAAACCAACCATGGGTAAGCTTTACAAGTGTGGCGCCACCTATGATGCGCTAGGGGGATAGGTTTGATATTAGGCGCTCAAATGTAGGCGACATACATCACCGTCCGCGATGCCGTCAATCGCACCAGAGGGTTCTAAATCTATGTGAAGTAGTGTGCGGATGACTATGTTCTTTTATTTATGAAAATATTTTTTTTTATTTGAAAAGGAAAAATAAATGAGAAAAGAAACACACACACCCAGATCAACAAAGGTACAACAATCAACTACGCATTCCGATCCAAGGGACCGCCCTTAGCCCAAGACCTGAGAAACTGCTCAGTGACCAGTTATGTCGTGTGACACAGGACAACATGGTCCAATCCTATCGCACGACCTGACTAGTCACTGAACCAGAACCTGCAAATGGAATTCAACCCCTGCCTCCCCATGGCAAGGAACAAAGCATAACACCAGAGCACAGAGACATAACAATCAAGAAGCACATAAAAGGCACACAAATCTCACAATCCAATAAAATGCATGTACCACACAAGGTCATCAATGATGCACACAAAATGAATACGTTGGATGTTTAAATGAATGAAAGCATGACCCTCTTTTGAAAACCAATTTCAGTTCCCCAGCGGAGTCGCTACTGAATGTACGCTCGCCGAAAAATTTATAAAAATTTAGGAGTCACCATGCCATATTAAAGGAAACATTAAAAACCTTTTTAAAAAGAGAAAAGGGTCCGGGGGTCAGGTTACGTGTTGAGAAGAACCGAGAGTTCACCCAACACGCCTCGTCCGTGGACGAGTCTTTCTAATTAAACATCCAAACATATTCAAAGTGTGTGCAAACAATGATGACAAACAAGAGTTGTAAAATGAATTTTATTGATTGAGAAGAGATTCTTACAACTTGTGAGCCATTTGATTAGGGAGGCCACATCCCAATTACAAAGATCAAAACAGATTACAATTGGAAAAGGACCTCTGCAAACAGACAAGATGTATCGCGTGACACATAACATGCTTGGCTAGATGTGTCGCGTGACCCAGGATCTATCCAGACATATTGTGTCACGTGACACAGGATTTCCATCTGCAGAGATCTGAAAATTGAACACGGAAGAACTAGAAACCAATATAAATCCAATTATACAATCAATTCAGCTTCGGAAATGAACAATTCAACAATAATTCAACCAAGGGGGTGTGGATATGGGAAGATCCACACTCCCTTGGGAATCAAACACCAATTCCAAAAAGTTTCAACTCATGAACAAGCAATTATACAAAACCAAATAATTAAACAGAGAGATTGCGATTGGATTTCAGTAAGTAGGACAGATGGAGTCGAATTACTGAAATCGAAAGGATATATGATGATTGAATTATGGAAATGACAAAATAAGAGAGAGAGAGAGAGAGGGAATTGGTGAGTTACCCTTGTAGTGTCCACGAATTCTATACCAAGTTTGGTATAGAATCCTTCAATAAACTGCTTCTGGGATGGACTGAGCTGAGGAGGAATGATGGATGGAGGATCCAAATGATGATGGGTGAATTGAAGTGAATTGGAGGCAATTGAGAGAGGATTGGGTGGATTTGGGTATGAGAGAGAGAGAGAGAGAGAGAGGTGTATTTGCTGTGTGTGTGGTACGTTTCCAAATTGGCAGAGTAACAGTAGGCAAAAGAGGGATCCATTTATGAGAGGAGGAGGGTCTTTATTTATAGGCTGCAGATGATGGACTTATTGTGTCGTACGACCTTCTGCAACCACTTTCCATGGCTCGAGTTGTTGCGTGACACAACATGTCACCAACCATTTCTGGCGCCAAAACCAGGTTCTGGAACATTCCAGGTTAATACCCAAAAGGTCCAAAACTGGTTTATTCCTTGTAGGTCCTTTTACATGAGCAAAGTACTAAAAAGTACTTTCTTCGCGAGAAACTTATGAAATGTTTCCGGAAGTCTCGGAATAGATCAGGAATTTACCAAAATGCCCCCTAATGCAATTTTATCATATTAAAATGCACCTAAAAGGGTAGCGAATTGGATTGGCGTACTTACAGGTTTTCCGGTTCCGGTTCCACGGTTAAAACCGTCGTTTCACGGTTTTCAGGAATTTCGAACCGAGATCTAACCGAGAATCGGACGGTTTCGGTTCATCTTGGTTCCAGTTCTTGCCAGTTTCGGTTCGTCCGGTTCCGATTCCGGTTCGATTCTCCGGTTCTTCCCGGTTTCGGTTCCGATTTGCCCATGTCTAGATATATGTAAAGATCAAACACAAAGAATAATAAGCATACTTATGAACAATCAAAGTAAAGTGCAGAAAGTGTGAACATGGTATTTGGAGTGGTTCAATCGTAAATGATCTACATCCTCTACCAAGATGATTAGTCTTGAATTTTCTAAGTGAGATAGTATATTTAGATCTTGAGCAGCTGTTATAAGGATTACGAAGTTGAGAATCAATTTCAAATCTAACTATCTTTTCTATGAAGCTAATCCTATACTAAAATTAGTGTATCCCAAGTAATACAATCAATATAATTGAATTTAAAGGGTGTGTGTGTGTTTAAGATTCAAGAGCTCTTTATAATTGAAGTATTGAGAGCTTGATAAATCTTATTGTGGTTACAAGGCTTAAGAGTTTCTGGGTAAGGAATGTTTCTTAAAGGCTTGAAGATGAAGTATTTGAAGATTCAAAAGATTCTGAAAATCTGAGTATGAGCTTCAAAACTTTTTGAGTATTTCAACAACAATATCTCTAACAATCTTCATGGCTTGAACACAAGGTCTATTTATAGCCTTGGGTGATCAAGTAGCCGTTGGAAATCCTTATTGGATAAACATTAAGGACAATGTGTTGTTGATGTATGATTTGAGCACGTTTCCTTTTTGTCTTCATGTTGCAGAGGTTAGTGAAAATGTGGTACATCTTTGTACGAACGACAACAACTATTACCTTTTTGAATTTCTCTGAGTGAACTCTGCAACGGTTTAATTCTTTGAGTTAACTCTAAGTTATGGCTAGAGTTAATTATACCAAGATCTGATCTTCAATCTTCAATTTGCTTAAGGACAAAAGTGGGGGTGTATGGTCAGCCATATGACATGCGGTAGACCGCATGGAATGAATTCCATTTGAGATTTTTCCATGTGATATGTGGTCAGTTTCAAGGTCAACCTCTTCAGTTCATCCTTGAGCCAAAACACTTTAAGATTCTATCCTTGTAAAGCCTAAGTAACTCTACTATAAAAATGGACTTAACTAAAATTAGATCCTAAAGTTCATATAAAATAAAATATGTGATGGTGCCAATCATATCAATTAATAGGAGGGGTTTATAATAAGCATATCCAACAGACTCCATTAGGGTTCAAGTAGCCTCAGACTCCTTCCTTACATGCTAAGCCGCCGTACTTCTCTAACCACGGGCGGAGACCCGTCACATCACATTTAATCGCTGTTCGCATGCTTGCCTACTACATAGTTTATAAATACTTTATGTCTTTCAACGACATCCTTTTAGCCTGACAGAGTCTCATTCCAACAATGGACCAATCACGGGCATCCACGTGTCATGACAAAGGTAAATCACATTAAATGAAATTATCTCTCCCACACCAAATCACCACCATAAATAACACTCACAACCTAAAAAACAAAGTACTTGAATTCCTACACTAAAACACTATGGGCTCGTTTGGTAGGCCGATAGGATTAGCATGTATTAATAAGGAGGATGTTATTAATCTAGGAATTAATAATACCACCCTTTTTTTAGGATAAATAAGAAGAGGATAAGAGGTGTTCAGATGCTTATCTGGGTTGTACTTTGGATAATTACTACGGTTGCATTTAATCTACCAAACATCTATTTATTGGACTAATAATCCTATCCGATCATTTATCGACCTACCAAATGGCCCCTAAGTATAATGCCTTTCAAGCCTTATAGCTCAGTTCATTTCTACGTGATTAGTGCACTTCTTGTTTGTGATTCACAAGTTCCATCCACTCCAAGGCTAGATATTCATATTTCATTTGACCTAAAATCTCTAGCGTCATTAGTAATTCCATTGTCAGAAAACGTATAGTTTTTCTCGTATAATCTTTTTCTAACTCTCAAAAATTTTCAAGCTATCACAAACACACTACAAGAAAATGGGCTTTTTGTGATAATATTTTTTGGAAGGGCTAAAATGCGGACCCAAATACCTGTTTTTGGGAAGGCAGGAATACCCGTGCTAAATACTCTAGTATTTGGCACTCTTCTACCCTTGCCCTCTCAAATTCTTAGTAATTGGCACTCTTTTCCACTGCCCTCCCAAATATAAATTTTTTTAAGACACTTAGTACCAATTGTTGTGATATTATCTTAAAAGTTTCACACTATAATTTTTCCCGCTATTGATTCCCTCCAGGATTTTAGAATTTTAGAGATATGTTTTGAGCGCTTTATGTCTGCTAGGTATTTGATTCTCTTGCCGATTGATTCCCTTCGCTTTCTGTCCGCGATTGATTCTCTCGCATTCGACGGCTTTGGGGATTCCGAAGGTAAGCATCTCTCTCGCTTTCTGTCTCTCTCACACCCACTCCATGCATCTCTTCTCGATCTCTCTACTCTCTCCAGGAGATTTCACTCTACTCCTCTCTGATCGTCACTCTCAAAGCCAGATTCTAACTCTAATCCCGTCGACAACCACTCCGATCCTCCTTCCCCGACCTAATCCACTAGGCCCCCTTTCTGATTTGGAGCCTTCTCAATCTGTCTCTCCCTGTTGTCCATACACACACATCATACAATGAACCCTAGAACTACCCAAAAGCAGCAATTATGAATCAATACCAGATTTATAAAGCAATTTGTAGTGGACAGTACACGGTAAGTACCCCTTTGTAAAATTCTACCTTTTTTATACTCTAATTTCAAGTATTGTTTGTTGGTTTGTATAGAAGAGAATTGATTATTTCGCAGACAATAGTGTTGATAAATCACATTAGAGTAAGTAATTTTCGCTTTTGTAGTTTAATTTATTATTCAAGTAATTTTTGTTACTGAATTTGTGTGAGCAGATTGAATTTGGTATGGGTTTTTGAAGTTTTCAAGAGTATTTTTTTATCTTGAAAGTTCATATTGAGTTCCAATGGATGATGTTAAACAATTTTTCTTTCACTTTATTCTGTTATTTGGATTATATATATGATTGTGATCCTACTGCTAATGGTGAGGTATCTCACCTTTTAAAATTCTAATGGAGGATAATCCTCTTTCAAGTAATCTTTTGGTTTACTTCTTGGCTATGGTGCTAATCTTATGGTTGAATTTGGTATTTCCTCCGGATAGGTTGGCTCAATGCAATTAGAGAATGGCAAGAGGAGTTTGTTAGTAACATGAGCTCTAGGGAGTTTGTGGACATAATCACCAAGGATCTTCTAGGTAGTCGGTTTTTTGTTTTTATGCCAAGGGGTGAGGTAAAAAAATTACTTGAGTTATGAAACATATATTCTTTCCCATTCCTAATAATTTCTTTTGGGTCGTCAACAGATTAAGAATTTACCAAAGGGGGCAACTGTAATTGATTATGCTTATATGATACACACTGAAGTAGGAAACAAGATGGGGGCTGCAAGGGTAATCTTCTTTGATTCTGATTGGAAGTTTATTTTACCTACGGAAGCGAATTGTCATTGCAGGATTTCTCTGTTTGCATGCAGGTCAATGGCAATAAAGTTTCTCCTAAATACTTAAGCTCTTAGATAGAGACTCAACTATGTAAATCGAGCCTGGACGAAAATTATATGTATAGCTTTATAAGTAACATTATCAGACTTTTATCTTATAAAAAAAACATTATCAGACTTTTATCTTATCAAAAATAAAATAAAAATATCAGACTTTTATAGCTTGAAGTTGCAAAGAATGATTATCAACAGTTTTGCAATTTTACAATTAGCATCTATTATGTTAAAAGAATAAGGAAGAAGTTAGGCATTGGCCAAAAGTTACAAAACAACTTACTAATTTATAATTCTTAGATCATACTTGGTGTTGAAAAGGGTTCCGGTGTTCCACTTCCATGAATAATGGAAAGATAAGCTAAATCTTCTCAAGTCTGGATGTTAAAACAGAAGTTTGTGTATCAGCAACAAGCTGAAAAGTGCATATTCTGGGACTCATATGGAAAAACACATCACTGGTACTTAGGTGTTCCTCGTACAATAATTATTACTGTGCTCTCACTTAAACTTGAATTGAACCATTGTCCTGTTTCTTATCAACTAAATGCTGCCGCTGTGGCCATAAATATTTTCCATTCCTTTTATTTACAAATTGAGCTGCTTTCAAGATGTATAGATTTATTTGTAAGTCATGCAGGTTAAGTTGTGATCCTTGATTTCCATGCATTTTGTTGTACTGGTATGCAACTTTTCACTTTTAATTTGTATCTTTCAGATATATATTGGAGTCCCCAAGCTTTGATTTTTCTTCAAATATGTGGAGCTTCCAAACTTTGATGTCGCTTCTGATGCATTTTCTACGTTTAAGGTAAAAGATTACTGTGAGGAAAAAGAAGAAGATGTAATTGTCAAGTGTTTCATAAAATTGAATTGCCCATGGTTTCAACTCACTGATGCGTCAATAGGAACTTGTTTACAGGATCTGGTTACCAAACATGAGACTGCAGTATCTGAATTCTTGACTTCTCACTATGATGAGGTTGGCTTCATCTTTCTTACTCTTAGGTTGATCTCACTACTCTATGCCACTTACCCTATTTAGGGGTAAATTCTACAGGATAGTGAAGATTTTTCTTGAATTTACGAGGTTTATGAGGCTAGTTGTTTTCGTTTAGGATATCTAATTCCTTTGTCTTTCCAGTTCTTTGAGAAATATGAGAAGCTTTTAACTTCTATGAATTATGTGACAAGAAGGCAATCATTGAAGGCCAGTTTTTCCAGTTATTTATTTGAATGCAACTCTTTTTTCTTATTTAATGAATTGATAAGATGGTTAACAATGGAACATTTATGATTAGCTTCTGTCGGACTTTCTTTTGGAAACTTCAAGTTCCCATATAATGAAAATATACATTGCAGAAGTTCGACACTTCAAAGTAATTATGACGTTACTGAAGGTAATTGATAATCATTTGATTGACAGCTGATAGTTTGAAATATTACGTTTGTGAGATCATTCTGCATTGGGTAACTGGATGTGCTTTTACACATGAACATTTAGTTTGTGGAACTGAGTTGAAGAATCGCTGCCTGTTAATTTTCTGCGTATTTTTTTTGTATCATTATTTATGCTTATCTGCTCTAGCACTGGATGGTTTACTACCATACAAATTTGCATTTTTTTGGTGCTTAATTATTGCTCACTCTGTCCCAAATTGAATGTCCTTTTTTGTCCCAAAATGAAAGACCTTTTGAATCTTTACCTTCAAATAACTTTGTCCTAGCAAAGAAATTCACATCACTAGTGCAAGGAGGAAAGTATCTACTCAAAGATCAGGCCATCAACGTGTCCCTTACATCAAGTTTAGCAGAGTAAAAGGTTCTAATGGACGAGCATATGAATCATTAGCAGTTTCAAATGCGACAGAGCTATTTAAGCTTCACTACAGGAAACAGCACTATATACGGCGGATTTTAACCGCCGTTTATAGCAACGCGAGCCGCCGTATATAGCATTTACGGCGGATAATCCGCCGTATATAGTCTACCGTATAAAGTCGCGTTGTATATAGTATTTACGGCGGATATTCCGCTGTAAATACTATTTACGGCGGAAATACAACCGCCGTATATAACAAGGACAAATACGGCAGCTTATGGACCGCCGTATATAATGAAATACAAATACACCATATGTATACAACATGAGTATTTGAGGAAGCTTTGTACGTCGGTAGGTAACCGCCGTATATAATGAAATCTTATATACGGCGGTATAGACCCGCCGTATATAAGAGACGAGCCGTCCAATAGAGCACGAATCGTCCCATTTTCACCCCACTCTGATACCCTCGTCTCCCTTTGGGGACGAGTCGTCCATTAAACTTATATACGGCGGATATATGAAACCGCCGTAAATAACTACTTATTTACGGTGGTTTCATGTATCCGCCGTATATAAGAGACGAGTCGTCCATTAGAGCACGAATCGTCCCATTTTCACCCCACTCTGATACCCTCGCCCCCCTTTGGGGACGAGTCATCCAATGAACTAATTACGACAGTTTCAGATCTCCGCCGTAAATAACTAGATTTTTTTCCAGTGAGCCCTGTATTATTCACTTTCCCCAAAAATACACCCGCAGAAACCAAATTCAATCTGTACACACACAAATGCAACCTGTATATAACCAAAAATACACCCGCAGCACACAAATGCAACCTGTATATAAAATAACTAGGCTTCGTAAATATATATACAACACAATATCAACATAACCAATAACACAAAAAAGATAGTAGCATGAATCCAAAACTCAATATATACAATACAATATCAATGTTTACAATCAACAAGATGTATCCTGATATAAATATTCCATCAGCTGGAACTTGGTCACCAATGGATAAGTGCACAACATCTCCAACAACCAAGTCATGAATCCATCTCCAACAGCATAAATAATGAGGATAATGAGGGTTAAATCCTGCATAGTCTCCCATAATCATAAAAAAGTCATCTCAGGTACAATGGATTACAAACATTCGCATATATAAATTACAGGTACGGAGACACTCAGAAAACCATATGTGTAACTTCTCTAGGTCAAAACTATTTGAACATGGGATAGAGGAAGTACGTAAAAAATGAACTTTACATGCAGCCCAAAATTTCCATATTTACTCTAAGTAGAGACATGTTTTAAATGATTTTCTCATCTATGTGCAAGAAATCCACTCATAAAGTCATCACAACCGTGAGCCACTAACAAACTACCCAATAGTAAAATCTCCTACTCATAAGAACATATAAACACACAGAAACAAACAACGGTACAAGTAACTTTAGTGGTTCAAACTTTTTGGGATGATTTATTTGTGCAATGTGCAAACTAGTATTACTCTGCTTAGATATAGTGTTATTAGATTTATAGGATTGAGAAAACATATCACTGCCTATCCATTACTGCCATTTCCATGCTGTTGCATAAAATTACGTTTCAAATCTTCTATCATTTGGCGTTGATCCTCAAGTTGCTTTTACATTTATGACATCGTCTCCTCAAGTTCAGTAACACGGGCTGCAGAAGCACTTTGAGAAGTTGAGGCTTTACCAAACACCCTAGTTTTGGTAAGACCTTGTCCCATACAACGCACTCTTCCATGGTCATCATTTCCCATAAGATTTGTGAATATCTGTACTCGCTTGCTGGGAGAGTTTTGTTCCTCCTCTGGTAGATCTTTAATTGCATCATTTAACGTTAACTGTAACAAAAAACAACATGTTCAATATAATTGTTTTAACTTTAATTAATATTATGAAAATGAAGTTAGAAATGGAAAAAGTATTCTATACAAGAACAAAACTGAAACAGAAAAGGTTGAAACTTTAACTTACGATCATACGAGAGGTGGTTTCGTCTGCAGCCTGACCACCTTTGTCCGTGCGCGTAGCTATGAACATGCTTATGCGATCAGTGGGTAATCCCTCGCCTTCCCTCTACCATTTATAATAGAATAATTTGACAAAAAAATATTTATATACGATACAAAAAGAAGCATTAATTGACAACTGAGAACTAAATTGAACGATGACAAACCTCTTTTATGAGAGTGTAATGCGACTTTTTTCCAGTCCTGTTAAGGCACTCTTGCTTTGATCGATTCGCTTGGTTTATTTGTGATAATTCCTGGAAAAAAAAGATAATATTAGTATTAATTTGACTACTTATAATACATTCGCGATAATAGATTAAGATTAATTTGAAATATACCTGAGCCTTTTCTGAACTCCACATACGCACAAGTTCAACCTATTGATTCGCAACACACGCATGGGGTTTGTGAGCCAATCGCTCCTCGTCGGATTCATACATATTATACGTACATTTCACCTGACATTTCCATATTACAAAGTCATAATCATAAATGTGAGTAAAATTGCATAGTATGCAAATGAGATCTAAACAAATACATATTACAAGTAAATAAAGTCGTCTGTTGCATACTTATTATATGCTTGTCTCACCTGATATTTCCAATCTCTCCATTGTTTATTGAGAGCTAGATACATAATTTGCTCATACTCGGGAGGCGCATTGGTATTATCCTATATACAATTCAACAAAGAAAAAGAACAATTGTTAGAGAATCATAAGACTTTTGACTACTTACTAGAATACAAAACTAAAGCCAAGAAAAAATAATCAAGTAAACGTGAGATTTATGTAAGGAATATGGATTACAACTTACTTGAACGTCTCTTCATACGTGATCTAGAACTGCATGTTCCATCTCATGCCATTCTTTAGTTAATGGGAAATGTTCCCCATTATGGTTATTTAGTAGAAGCAAAGCAGTATATATAGAAGCAGAGGGAGAACACTCAAACAAGTAGAGGGAGAACACTCAAACAAGTAGTTTCGTAGGCAACAATCATATATGCAAAGAAGTAGTCATTCATCTCAAATAAGAAGTGCATATTTAGTCATCAAAGACAGTTATGGATATTTAGTAGAAGCAATGACAAGTGATAAAAAGGGAATGAGAAAACACAAATTTAGACAATGAGTTATAGCTTAAATCACCTTTCCTCTCCTTCCAAATAGAATGGTATGGAATACTTTAAGAGTGTCCTCAAGCTTCCTCTTCGATAACCTGTATGCATCTGGAAAGCAAAAGATGGTTCAAAATCACGCACACCCCAAAAAAAATGCATACCAGAAGACAGGCATACAAAGAAAATGAATATCTTAAGCTAAACACACTTTATTGACTGACAATTGAGACAAAATCTTTACTAATTCACTTCAACCCAACATAAAAAATACACTCATCTAGATGTACCAAACTCCCCAAAAACTGGCAACAGTCAAAAATAATCCGTGATTATTAATATAGAACAATCAAATCCAGCAACATTTTAAATTGTTTTAGCCTTAACGATCATCAATCTGTCACAAGTTGGCGAAAATAAATAAAAAATAAAAAAGTAAAATCAACAGAAATAAGTAATAGGAGAACCTTGATGAATTGAAAGAGCCGAGCCAATTTAAATCTATTTGATGAACCCTCCTGCAAATTCGTATTCTGGACATGATTTTCGTGAGAAATAAGGAATTAAGTGGGATGAAAATCGAGTTTATCCGAACGAAGGACGATTTTTTAAAAGGAAAAAATAAAACTGAAACTAACCTTGCTAATAGCGGATCTAGCTTCCTTAGCTTCTAATTTGGTCGTCGTTCTTCACCGGTCGCCGTTCTTCACCGGTCGCCGTCTTCACAGGAGCAAGGTCTTCACCGGAGCTGGGTCTTCACTGGAGCCGGAGCTGCGTTCTTCAACGGTCGTCGTCAACCCTGTCGCCGTCAATCGTTGATTGCCCTAGGTAAGGTTTTGGGATTTTTTTGGGAAATTTGGGAGAGAGAGAGAGAGAATTGTTTTTGTGCCAACTGAGAATGGAAAATTCATTTTGCGGCATTTATTAATATTTACGGCGGATAATGTACACCGATGTATATAATGTTGCTATATACGGGGGCTCCGTTCCCACCGGTATATAATGTTGCTATTTACGGCGGCTCCGTGTCTATCGCCGTATATGATGTACTATTTACGGAGGCTACTTATTTATCGCCGTATATAACTAAAATCTCAGATACGTAGACGTCAAATGTACGTATATAAAGTATATACGGCGCCTCGCGTCTGCCGTATATAACTAATATATACGACGGTATACTATAACCGCCGTATATATTAGTTATATACGGCGGACGCGTGTCTTCTGCCGTATATAAGTATTATATATGGCGGACGCGTGTCACCCGCCGTAAATATGTGCCGTAAATAACCAACTTTCTTGTAGTGCTTATTTTCTTGAGTACTTCAACAGCTCCAGAGGTGCCAAAATTACTTGCTGAAACATTACGGCGTTATTCTGAATATGATCTTTTTGCTGCCTTTAACTACCTCATAGAGAGGAAAATCATGGTATGTGTGGTTTCGTTTGATTACTTGTCATCAGGTTTTACTTCATTGGCATATTGATTTCACCATTCCATATTTGGCATATCTCTATATCAGTACATCCAATATCTACGTGTGCCATGAAATGTCATCGAAAGTAGTTTGCTTATGTGTTGGATAGACATAAAGTTTCAATTAGATTTGCCAAAAGCTGCAAGGCGCGATCCTCGGTTGATTATATCAGTTACATAAGAAGATTTTAATTTCTTCTCTCTTGTGTCTTGTTTTTGAACTCTGCTTATCAAATGAGTTTGAGTTTTGTCATTTGGGTTCTCTCAATCAGTGCTTGGTGTCTCTTTGGCAGGTTGGGGGAAATGGCAGTAGTCCATTTGAACTCTCTCAGCCATTTTTGCAAAATATTTTATCATCTCTCTTTCCTACCAATACTGGAAAGAGAGCTGTTAAGATGGCTAGCTAGCAAATAAACTTTTGATGCATGACCTCTAACCTTGATGAGCATTGTGTTTGGAAAAATCATGAATCAAGTGATTTGTTAGTGTAGAAATCAAGTTGTCTGAAGCCTAAAAGTTAGGCTCATTTGCTGACAAGATGAAATCTGTAAGTGACATTCATTTAGGAATTATGGTAGTAAATTTTGACTCATGCCTTACGGTTTGGCTATTTTCTTGATAGGTTAGACTGGAATTTGATAGTGTGGCTCTATACACAAAGTGGTTGGATCCACTAGTAATCATAACAGAAAAGTAATGGTGTATATTCTTTATGGACATTATAGCTAAAACATATTTGATTTTTTTAGATTATTTTGAAATTTCTGTATAGTTGACAATCTTTCTCCTAGAACTACTCAAAAGTTTTATGAGCATGAAGTGCCTCTTAAGAGATACTCCCTCCGTCCCAGACCTTGGTGTCTAGTTTGACTTTTCACGTAAATTAAGGAGAGAGTATTATATTGAAAGTGTTGTGAGTGTGAAAATAAAATAGGAGAGAGAATGAGTGGAGGGAATAGTAAATTATAATGGTGTTGTGAGTATTAAAATAATGTAGGAGAGAGAATGAGTGGAGGGAATAGTAAAGATTCCTTTCCATTTTAGGAAATGTGCACGTAGGTTTGGGACGCCCAAAATGGAAAGTGTGCACGTAGGTATGGAACGGAGGGAGTATTTGGTAATAAATTCAAATTACTGAAGAAGAACAAGAACGCTGTCTTTATCTGTCAATTTTCATAAAATATCTTGTTGACCATTTTGACTTTAGTCATCCAGCCATCAAATAAAGGTTGAAAGATTATATAGCCTATTTCTTGACGCAGATGATTACTTGAGCTAATCATTATATCATCAGTTGACTGAGTAATATATTCACTTTGCATCTGCATCTCACTCTGACTTTTGACTTTAGCCAAGTCCAGAATTAACCCAACCCCATCTCATCTTACATTTCCACAGCATGACCACCAGGCAACTATAATAATGAACCCTTGCAATTTATCCCCAAATCTCAATATGATACTATAGGCATACTTTAGAGTATAGCCACTCGGTGAAGTAAGCATTGCCAGATTTATTGAATTTGAAATTCTAGCGTCTTCAATCCATTGCAGTCATAAGTTCATTAATTGCTCTCTCTCTCTCTCTCTCTCTCTCTCTCTCTCTCTCTCTCTCTCTACTCAGTTGCAGGCAATAAAATTTGCCACCCCATGCTGCAAATGACTTTTGCATCTCCTGCCAATTTTTTGTGTCCCATGTTTGATTGTCTACTCTAATTTCGTTGTAGTGTTAATTTATACTTGGTCATTATTTTATTTCTCTTTGAATGTTCTTGAATATTTTTTTGTTGTTAGGAACAACGTGTCTACATCTTAGTTACTATATATTTTTTTTAAACTTTTGCAGGCAACTTTGCCGAGGTGATCACTTACCTTTTGATTTCCTATTTTTTTTATTAACGCTAATTATAATATTTATATTGTAGGCTCGGATCAATCTTTCAAATTCTCCAACAGGTGACTTGATTTAGCGATTTCAAAGTACAATATTCTATTTAAACGGACGTTGATAAAAAATTGTAACTTTCATTTTGAATATTTGCTTATGCTTTTGAAGGGGACATATCACTACAAGGAAAACCGAATTTAGAGACGGAAATTTAGAGACGGACGAAATCTGTAGCTAATTTGGCGACAGATTAGAGACAGAACCAAAAATCAGAGACGGATTCGGATTCCGTCTCTAAATTAGAGACGGATTCAGATTCCGTCTCTAATTCAGAGACGGAATATGAATCCGTCTCTAATTCAGAGACGGAATCTGAATCCGTCTCTAATATAGAGACAGAATCCGAATCCGTCTCTAATTTAGAGACAGAATCCGAATTCGTCTCTAATTTAGAGACGAAATCTGATTCCGTCTCTAAATTTTAGAGACAGGTTTTGTATCTGTCTCTAAAACAGAGACAGATTCAGAATCCGTCTCTAAATTAGAGACAGATTCAAAATCCGTCTCTAAATTAGAGACAAATTCAGAATCCGTCTCTAAACTTTAGAGACAGAATCCGAATCCGTCTCTAATTTAGAGACACATTTTTGAATCCGTCTCTAATTTAGTGACAGATTCAACATCTGTCTCTAAAATTTAGAGACAGATTTAGTATCTGTCTCTAAATTTGACTTTTCTTCTATATACTTTCATTTGTTTAGTTTTTTTCTATCTTTTTTTATATAACTTTTTCTAAAAAAAACCACTAATTAACAAAGGCTAAAATCCTGTTTTCTAGTCAATAAAAATTTAAAAAAAAATAAAAAATAAATATAGGGTAGTCCGTCCCTCTTTTGACTTTTCTTTTATATACTTTCATTTGTTTAGTTTTTTTCTATCTTTTTTTCTATAACTTTTTCTAAAAAAAACCACTGATTAACAAAGGCTAAAATATTGTTTTCTAGTCAATAAAAAAATTTAAAAAAAATAAAAATAAATATAGGGTAGTCCGTCCCTCTTTTGACTTTTCTTCTATATACTTTCATTTGTTTAGTTTTTTTCTATCTTTTTTTATATAACTTTTTCTAAAAAAACCCACTGATTAACAAAGGCTAAAATATTGTTTTCTAGTCAATAAAATTTTTTTAAAAAAATAAAAAATAAATATAGGGTAGTCCGTCCCTCTTTTGACTTTTCTTCTATATACTTTCATTTGTTTAGTTTTTTTCTATCTTTTTTATATAACTTTTTCTAAAAAAAACCACTGATTAACAAAGGCTAAAATATTATTTTCTAGTCAATAAAAAAAAAATTTAAAAATAAAAAATAAATATAGGGTAGTCCGTCCCTCTTTTGACTTTTCTTCTATATACTTTCATTTGTTTAGTTTTTTTCTATCTTTTTTTCTATAACTTTTTCTAAAAAAAACCACTGATTAACAAAGGCTAAAATATTATTTTCTAGTCAATAAAAAAATTTAAAAAAAATAAAAAATAAATATAGGGTAGTCCGTCCCTCTTTTGACTTTTCTTCTATGTACTTTCATTTGTTTAGTTTTTTTCTATCTTTTTTTCTATAACTTTATCTAAAAAAAACCACTGATTAACAAAGGCTAAAATATTGTTTTCTAGTCAATAATTTTTTTTAAAATAAATAAAAAATAAATATAGGGTAGTCCGTCCCTCTTTTGACTTTTCTTCTATATACTTTCATTTGTTTAGTTTTTTTCTATCTTTTTTTCTATAACTTTTTCTAAAAAAAACCACTGATTAACAAAGGCTAAAATATTGTTTTCTAGTCAATAGAAAAATTTTAAAAAAATAAAAAATAAATATAGGGTAGTCCGTCCCTCTTTTGACTTTTCTTCTATATACTTTCATTTGTTTAGTTTTTTTCTATCTTTTTTTCTATAACTTTTTCTAAAAAAAAACACTGATTAACAAAGGCTAAAATATTATTTTCTAGTCAATAAAATTTTAATAAATAAATAAATAAATATAGGGTAGTCCGTCCCTCTTTTGACTTTTCTTCTATATACTTTCATTTGTTTAGTTTTTTTCTATCTTTTTTTCTATAACTTTTTTAAAAAAAAACCACTGATTAACAAAGGCTAAAATATTATTTTCTAGTCAATAAAAAAATTTTATAAAAATAAAAAATAAATATAGGGTAGTCCGTCCCTCTTTTGACTTTTCTTCTATGTACTTTCATTTGTTTAGTTTTTTTCTATCTTTTTTTCTATAACTTTATCTAAAAAAAATCACTGATTAACAAAGGCTAAAATATTGTTTTCTAGTCAATAAATTTTTTTTAAAAAAATAAAAAATAAATATAGGGTAGTCCGTCCCTCTTTTGACTTTTCTTCTATATACTTTCATTTGTTTAGTTTTTTTCTATCTTTTTTTCTATAACCTTTTCTAAAAAAAACCACTAATTAACAAAGGCTAAAATATTGTTTTCTAGTCAATAGAAAAATTTTAAAAAAATAAAAAATAAATATAGGGTAGTCCGTCCCTCTTTTGACTTTTCTTCTATATACTTTCATTTGTTTAGTTTTTTTCTATCTTTTTTTCTATAACTTTTTCTAAAAAAAAACACTGATTAACAAAGGCTAAAATATTGTTTTCTAGTCAATAAAAAATTTTTAAAAAAATAAAAAATAAATATAGGGTAGTCCGTCCCTCTTTTGACTTTTCTTCTATATACTTTCATTTGTTTAGTTTTTTTCTATCCTTTTTTCTATAACTTTTTCTAAAAAAAACCACTGATTTACAAAGGCTAAAACATTGTTTTCTAGTCAATAAAAATTTAAAAAAAAAATAAAAAAACAAATATAGGGTAGTCCGTCCCTCTTTTGACATTTCTTCTATATACTTTCATTTGTTTAGTTTTTTTCTATCTTTTTTTCTATAACTTTTTCTAAAAAAAACCACTGATTAACAAAGGTTAAAATATTGTTTTCTAGTCAATAAATTTTTTTTTAAAAAATAAAAAATAAATATAGGGGTTAGGGTATAGGGTTTAGGGTTTAGGGTTTAAGGTATAGAGGTTAGGGGTTAGAGTATAGGGTTTAGGGTATAGGGTATAGGGTTTAGGGTATAGGGTTTAGGGGTTAGAGGTTAGAGGTTATGGTTTAGGGTTTAGGATTTAGGGTTTAGGGTTTAGGGGTTAGAGGTTAGGGTTTAGGGTTTAGGATTTAGGGTTTAGGGTTTAGGGGTTAGGGTTTAGGATTTAGGGGTTAGGGTTTAGGGGTTAGGGGTTAGGGTATAGGGTATAGGGTTTAGGGGTTAGGGTTCAAGGTATAGGGTTTGGGGTTTAAACATTAAATCCTATACCCTATACCCTAAACCCTAAACCCTAAACCCTATACCCTAAACCCTAAACCCTATACCCTAAACCCTAAACCCTAAACCCTAACCCCTAAACCCTATACCCTAACCCCTAAACCCTAAACCCTATACCCTAACCACTAAACCCTAAATCATATACCCTATACCCTATACCCTAAACCCTAAATCCTATACCCTAACCCCTAAATAATGGCACATATTTGTAACTCAATTTCCATTTGGATTTTGAGGAAAGTCATAAAGATGAAAAACACTTTAAATGTCATTTAGAATGTATAAAAAAAATTTAAAAAGATAAACGAGGTAGCCGTATACCATTTTCACAAGATCGGGACATATAAAATCCTAAATAATTGCACATATTTGTAACTCAATTTCCATTTGGATTTTGAGGAAAGTCATCAAGATGAAAAACACTTTAAATGTCATTTAGAATGTAGAAAAAAATTAAAAAAAATAAACGAGGTAGCGTATACCATTTTCACAAGATCGGGACACATTCCTTAAAACCCTAAATAATGGCACATATTTGTAACTCAATTTTCATTTGGATTTTGAGGAAAGTCATAAAGATGAAAAACACTTTAAATGTCATTTAGAATGTATAAAAAAATAAAAAATAAATAAATGAGGTAGCCGTATACCATTTTTACAAGATCGGGACATATAAAACCCTAAATAATTGCACATATTTGTAACTCAATTTTCATTTGGATTTTGAGGTAAGTCATCAAGATGAAAAACACTTTAAATGTCATTTAGAATGTTGAAAAAAATTAAAAAAAATAAACGAGGTAGCCGTATACCATTTTCACAAGATCGGAACACATTCCTTAAAACCCTAAATAATGGCACATATTTGTAACTCAATTTTCATTTGGATTTTGAGGAAAGTCATAAAGATGAAAAACACTTTAAATGTCATTTAGGTATATTAATATTTCTTAGAAGTTTAAATTATTAAATTATTATTAATAAATATAAAATAATTAAATTAATGAATATTATTATTAATTAATATCATTATTATTTTTGATGTTATATATTATTACTAGTTATTATTAATATTATTATTAATTATATAATAATAATTTTTAATATATTCTATTATATAATTGAATAATTAACAATAACATCATTATTAGTCTTATTATTAAGTATTATTGCTAATTATATGATAATGTTATTATTCTTGATATTAGGCATATTACTATAACTAAAATTTTGGATAAATCAATAAAAGCATATAAATATTTTAGATAACTTTTTATAAATTTCAGTAATAAAAAAAATCTAAAATATTTTTTCCTATTCAATAAAAAATAATAAAAATTTCTAATTATTATCAATACTATTATTAATATTATTAATGATTATATAATTAATATTAATATTAATTAATTATATAATTATATAATTAATAATTTATTAATAAATATTATTAATAATAAATATTATTATTCTTAATATTAGACATAAATATTTTAGTTATTGTATAATATAGTGTGAATAAATATAAGTACGTGTGATGTGGCATTGTTTGATTGGATTTTAAAATTTCACGCGGATTATGGCCAAAGCAAGATCCAACCGTTCATAACAATAAATCAAATGGCCCATATTAATCCACACAAACCCATTTACTCCCTTCCCTATTTCTCTCTCTCTCTCTCTCTTCATTTTGAATTACAAATTACAGAGGCACGGTTTATCTCTCTCATTTCCCTCAGCCCTCACCGTCTTCTTCACGTCGCCGGCGCCATCACAGATGCAGAGATCTTCGACCTCCATCACTCTCTCTATTTCTCTCTCTATTTCTCTCCCTTCAACAAACACAAACGCCTCCCCTTCCCTATTATCTCTTCACCTTCCGCCGCCACCACTACCGTGACCTATGGCGCTGAGAAGAAGCCGCTAGGAGAAGAAATTCCCATGTCGCCGAGAAAGCTCCGGCAGAGAAGAAACCCAAGGCCGGGATTCACGGCGGAGAAACAGTGAACTCAACCCTATCGGAGGAGGTAAAATCCCTAATTTTCGATCTCTCTATTGATCTGTATGTTTATATCTGTGTATATATTTACTGAATCTTCGAAATTGAATTCACATTTCGCCGGAATTTGCAGCGGTGTCTCGCCAACGTCCTATTCCGCCGCCACACCGATTCTTCTTCACACGCCATGGCCACCGTCCCACGATTACACGCAAGTGGCATTCAGGTTTGATTTTGGTTTTGCTTGAGATTTTGTAAACCCATTTGGGTGTTTTGATTTCAATTTTGCCTTAATTTTGGAAACTCAGTTTTCGATTTGCTTGAATTTTGATTTTGATTTTTTTGGTGATTTTGTAAAGATTCAAAATTTTGGAATCTTAGTATTAGTATTGTAATTTTTATTTTTACAGATTTGGTGTTTGATGGTGGTTGCTGGTGGTTCTTGGTGGTGATTGGTGGTGGATGTTTGAGGACTGATTTGTGTATAAAAGAAATTTGGGGGACTGATTTGAAAATAATAAAAGTTAAGGGGCTGATTTGAAATTAATAAAATGAAGGGACTTATTTGAGAATAAGAAAAGTTAAGGGACTGATTTAATATATATTTAAAAATATATATTAATATATTTTAAATATATATATATATATTTAAAATATATTAATATATATTTTTAAATATATATATAATTTTTTTTTTAAAAAAATTTCAATTTAGCTACGGAAATATCTGTCGCTAAAATGGTTCGAAAAATAAAATGACAAATTAAATAGAGACGGAAAATCTGTCGCTAATCCGTCGACGAATATATCTGTAGCTAATTTAGAGACGGACATATCTGTCTCTAATTTAGAGACGGACATATCTGTCTCTAATTTAGAGACGGCTATATCTGTCTCTAAATTAGAGACGGACATATCCGTCTCTAAAATAGCTACAAAACAGCGACGCCCAATTAGCGACAAACCTGCACCCACGGAATAGCTACGGAACAAATCCGTAGCTAAACACGATTTAGCTACGGAATCTTCAATTTAGCTACGGAATTTGCCGTAGCTAAAATCGATTTTCCTTGTAGTGTGTAGATATATGTTTATGGTTTGAGTTACTTTACATGACTTTGTATGAGTATTTTTAAGATAGTTAAATGCAAGTGTTTTTGTTTTAATAATTGTTTATATGGTGATGCCTAGATTGATTACAATATAGTATTTTCTAGTGTATTCTTGTATGTGTTTGTGTAAATTGCAAAAATATGAATGGTGGGTTGGATCCAATATAAAAACAATACCAAATATTCAAAGCTTGTCAAATGTATTTGGGAAGGCAAAAACAAAATTGTGTCAATGGAATTTGGGAGGGAAAAAACCGTCCCAAATAGTTTTTGGAACGGCAACCGTAGCCGTGCCAAATGTATTTCGAGAGGCAATCCAAACGTGCCAAATGTATTTGGGACGGCGGGAAAAAGCGTGACAAATGTATTTGGAAGGGCAGAAAAAATTGTGCCTAATGTATTTGAAAGGGCAAATAAAATCGTGCCTAATGTATTTGGAAGGACAAACAAAACTGTCCAAATACGTATTTGGGACGGGACACTAAAAACCGTCTCAAATACTCGTAAATAAGACAGACCTGCTAAACCGTCACCATTTTCGTGCCAAATACTTATTGGAACGGTTTTGGGTTGTCACAAATATATTTGGCACCCTTGTATTTGGGAGGAAGTCAAAACCGTCCCAAGGTCGTCCCAAATACTTTTTGGGACGATTTTGACGATATTTGGGATGGATTTTGGCCTTCACAAATACCTTTTTCTTGTAGTGACACTTTCATTCTTCTCATTTTTTAAACTGATTTCTTCCTTTTTCACATTTCCGAAATGGCTAGCAAGGACATAGTGAGTCATGATTTTGCTACTCCTTCTAAACATGGTGTACCTATGCCCTCCAAAACTATCTCGGTCTTCAATCGGTTGGGTGACAAAAATAAAAGTGTTGGCTCTCTCACTCCCTCTCAAAAGGCGAGGAAAGAGATAACCTCAGAGAAAAAATAAAGGTCGCCAAGGCTAAGAACTCTCTCACTTCTTCTTCAAGCCTGGTCTGATAAAAGCAAGAAATCTAGCTCTCCAAGAACGCGCCAGGTTTGTTCGTGAGGCAATATTCATAAACACTTCTCAACTCGAGCTAACGGAAGCTAAGGCCAGATTTGTCCCCCAAGGGGAGAAATCTGCAATTGGTGGGGTACGCTATCCAAGAGAAATGAAGGAGGTGGCAAGATCCTGGCTTCCAAGCATAAGGAGAAGAGCCTCATCGACATCGAAGAGGAAAAAGGTTACAACGAGGGAAGAGAGCCAAAGTAGCGATGAGGTAAAGTCTATACCAAGAAAGAGAAAGACCTTACTAAAAGGAAAAGCCTTGTCTGTTGCAGCCGAAAAAATCTGACCTAAGGCCAAGCAAGCTAAGACAACATGAATAGACCCAAATTTCATGAAGATGGTCCAAGACATGTGGGAAGCATAAAATGGCGGTGCGAAGTGTCACTATTCCAAGGATGCCTTCGCTTCATGGATCAAGGACTCGCTCATCAGGAAGGCTAGACTTCCGACCTTTGAAGCCTATTACGGTTCTACCAATGCTAAAAACCACATACCATATAGGGCGATTCAATGTCCAAATGTCTCTCTATTTTGAATGTGAGGAGATCAACAAGGCCTTAGCCTCAACCTTCAAAGGAAAAGCATTGCCTTGGCACAAACTAAAGTCGATTGACATATATGACATGTTGAGAGATGCTTTCCTTACTGGAGTAGACGAAACCGATAGGCCCAAGTCGAACCTCGTCATGATGAGATAGGCCGCCAATGAATCCATCTGCTCATATATCACTCGATTCAGGTGACTGACCAAATAGTGGGTCTTGATAGGTAGGACTTTGAGCTGGGCTTCCCGAGGAGACTCTCCTCCATCTCCTTACAACAGAATTCGCAACTCGCAGACCACTGGGAGTAGAAGAGTTGTACGATCGAGCAATCGATAGCCAGGGCATATGAGCCCATAAAGCCAGCCCAAAGGCCTACCAAGGAGAGGATTGAACATGTCCAGAAGTACAACTACAACCCAAAAATGGTGAAAAACCGATCCCGAAAGTCAGAGGGATTCAAGAGAATTGACGAAAGCACCTATACCCCACATCTTGCTCCACGTTCCACGATAATGAAAATCGTAGAACTCCCCCTCCCCCTTCATTCTGCATAGAGCCATGAAAAAGAAGCAAAAACGCTTTCAATAAGTTTCTTAATGATCACGTTCCAGTTCCTCGTTTAACTCCTAACAATCTCAATAATTTATACTCCCTCCGTCCCGGTAGAAATCACACACTTACTGTTTGCACGCGAATTAAGGAGAAAGTTAGTGGAGTAAGTGTTGTGAGTATGAAAAGTGAGGTAAGAGAGAAAAAGTGGGGTAGGAAATAATGAGTTGATTGGTGTTGTGAGTATAAAAGTAAAGTAGGAGAGAGAATTAGTGAGTGGAATAGTAAAAATTCTTTGCCATTTTAGGAAGTGTGTGATTTGTAGCGGGACGTCCAATGAGAAAAATGTGTGATTTGTAGCGGGACGGAGAAAATACATGATTATTTTAAACATTTAGCCACAACTTAATGTTGTTCTCCCATTAAGGCGAAATTAATCTAAAATGATCATAGAATCGGACAACTCCAGCCCCAAGTTTGTCCATATACGAATATGGATCTAGTGTAACACTTTATAGCCCCAACGCTTTACCTGACGAACCAAATTTGATCACCACAGCTTGTCCATTTGATGTGTGGTCAAGTTCGCTTTCAAAAATTTATGGGTCCTATCGAACTCGACATATATCATTCATCGAGTATAAAAATAGGTCGAAATGACACGATTATGAAAAGATCAGGTAGAGCGACCGCTACAGCAAGCAAGAGCCGTTGGATCGATTAGAAATCCTCCAAATACCGTCGTAAACGTGGGCCCTGCATCTGGTCACTAGGAGAAGAGCACGTGTATGAACACAGTAGACGATACACTTTACGCACCCCACACAACGTCTCCAACACTCTCGCCCTCTCTTGAACCCCTACCTCTGGAACCTTCAGGAAACAATATCCGACACTTCTCTTATTCTCACGCAAACCCCCCTTTCCATTCCATCCCCACTCCCTTAAATCTACAGCTCCGCCACTCGCCGGAACTTCTACATTAACACAAACTTTCAATCTCGCCGGAAATTCATTTCTATAATCTCCTTAGTTAATTATCAATGGCGTCCATCTCTGGCGTCGTTTCTCCTCCTATCTGTTGTGGTGATAGAACTGCATTGTTTTCTCAGCCATCTCTCTCCGTTAACTTCTCTGCTAAAACTAGAACCCTTAACTCTCTGAAATTGAGGACTAATGGTGTTTTCCCTGCTCGTAGAGTTGACAAGTACCGGAAAAGCCCCCCATCTTTTGTTGTTCGAGCTGATGCTACTTCCGGTGGCAGGGTTAGTCCATATTTCCTTTGCGATTTCAATTAAGGCACATAATTTAGATGTTCTTAATCAAAGTTCGTTTATTGGAATCATTAATGTTCGTTTATGCTTTAATTGCCTAATGATTAGTAATACTTCATACTCCTATGAAAGATAGTTGGTGGTCAAACATGATTGCAATTTGACCAATTACTTGAAAATTTAAATATAATAATGAAAATATAAAAAGTGTTATCAATGCACCAATAACGAATGCTATCAATAATAATTTTTAGAATTATGTGCATCATAATGCTATCAATAATAGTTTTTAGAATTTTATGATAAAATTTTCGTAAGTTCTTGGTCAACTTATCAAGAAACAATTTTTTTTTGGTCAAAGCTTAATCAAGTTAATCAAATAAGTGAGACTATCTTCTGTGTAACACGGAGGGAGTATACGGTGGTTGTATGCTTGAAAATTGTAGGATTCTTCTATCGAGACATCCCGAAAATGTTAGTAGGACTCTTTGAGTGGAAAAGAAAGAAAGTTGGATGCTCTATTTTAAGTTTAAAGCCAACTTAAAAAGGTATACTTGTCGGAAGACTGGAAGTACTTTCAACATCCCATCTTATTAAGTCGAACAGGCTCTTTTTGTAAGCATTTTAGATACTTTAATCGAAAATGCAACATCAGTCTACTAGGAATAGTTACTTGTTTGTGTATACTGAGTGGATGTTTGTGTATCTAATGATAGATCACTCAGCAAGAATTCACTGAGATGGCATGGCAAGCCATAGTTTCTTCGCCCGAAGTGGCAAAAGATAACAAGCATCAGATAGTGGAAACGGAGCATTTGATGAAAGCTCTTCTGGAACAAAAAAATGGGCTTGCTCGACGTATTTTCTCCAAGGCTGGTGTGGATAATACACGGCTTCTGGAAGCTACTGATAAGTTTATTCAACGTCAACCAAAGGTGATTTATTTATTTTAATTACAATTGATTGCACCTCTCTTTCTTTCTTTCTTTCTGCTACCGGTACTTGCTAGGTTTTGGAACACATTTTTCTGCATGCTCACTTAGTGGTAATTATTTTCACTTCAACTATTAAAATTAATGAACCAGCTGTGTCACCGTATTATGACACTAATGCTATGCATATATACTTCACTCAGCTTGTAACTTTATGTTTCATCATTCTCAGTTGGATTAAGTCATCAACGGATGTTTATTTATGAGAAATAATTCTGGCAATCATAATATATGATAAAATGTGTAAACAATTATTTTTAGGTATTTGACTTAATTAAAGTTGGGAACCCTCGTAATATTACTTTTGTGCTTAGGAGCCTAGTTTGCGGCTGCTAGCTACATTCATTTTTATGATCTGAAGCCATCCCACTCTTTCTTTGATTCTTGTACATTTTTCTGATACCAAAAATGTTGCTTGTTCTTTTGCAGTCTCATTTTCCAGATGAAGTATGCATAATCAAAAGTGGGTTTAGTTCTGATTAATGTTTCATTTAGTACTGGTGTTGGTATTTTTTTTATTTTTTTTTTCAGTTTTGAGTTGATGCTGTTTATGTTAACTTGAAGATCTGTCAAATTTGTTTAATTTTGCTTATTATTTGTAGGATTTCATCCTCCCCTTATGAATTCCTATGTATTCTCTTTCATGTCATTAGGGTTACACAATTTGGACTTGGCATTCTTTGCATTCTTCACTATGTCATCTGAAAGACATGGAACCTCTGTTGTTAATGATCCTTTGATATTGTGATACATTTGTTATTAATATATCTTGTGTTATCTTATATTCAAAGTGCATTCATCATACCCGTTATATTTCTTTTATCTTTCCAGGTTCAAGGTGAGTCAGCTGGCTCAATGCTGGGTAGGGATTTGGAAGGGCTGATGCAAAGAGCTAGGGACTATAAGAAGGAATATGGTGATTCATTTGTGTCAGTCGAGCATTTGGTGCTTGGTTTTGCGCAAGATAACCGTTTTGGGAAGCATTTATTTAATGAATTCTCAATATCCTTACAAACCTTAAAGAGCGCCATAGAGTCCATAAGGGGACGCCAGACAGTTATAGACCAAGGTTTGACTTTTATTAATATTTGCTCTAAATATTTTACTTGCCCTACTTTCTGGTATATGTATGCTGTTAGGGTGTGAACCATATTCAACGTCTTTGCGATATCCTTAAAAAACCTTAGAGAAGGACAAGACATCCATCATGGATGCCAAAAGTTGCACTCATGTATTCTGTTTATGCTCTATAGGGCCATGCATGAAAATAACGTAATTGCACTACTTTCTAGTGTGTACTTGCATGCACACGTTGTAACGATGCCCCTGCTTGGCATAGAGCCAGGGGTGGAGCTACACACTTGAGAATGGGGGCAGCCGCCCCCCGTTGGATTAAGAAAACTTTACTTTTACTTGTGCATATAAATAATTTAAGGGCTTTAGTGCAAGTTTTTAAAACTTATCCCCGTTTGTGTAAAAAAAAAATGCACAAAAAAATTATTCTGCCCCCTGAATTGTGAAAGTCAAATCACTGCCTCTGGAAATGCATCATTATTCTGTATTGATTCATGCTTTATATTTAGAATTTTGGAACCCATTTATAACTCCAGTTGGCACCGTGATTTACAAAGGCATCGTCAAGTGCTCTCTATTGTGCTCGTTTGTAGCAATATTTTATGTGGTGTCTTATGGCATCTCCAGGGAACTTTGTGGTACTTAACCAGCATTCTCTTCATTGATTCAACTCACTTTTCCTTGATTTCTGTAACAATGGTGCAGATCCAGAGGGAAAGTATGAAGCACTAGAGAAGTATGGTAAAGATTTGACTGCCATGGCAAGAGGAGGGAAGCTTGATCCAGTTATTGGGAGAGACGATGAAATACGCAGATGTATCCAGATCCTCTCAAGGAGAACAAAAAACAATCCTGTGCTGATTGGCGAGCCAGGTGTTGGAAAAACTGCAATTTCGGAAGGGTGAGCTTACTGCTATTATGCTATCTTATTGTATTCCAGACATGCCCCCCACTTGGTATGTAAATGAGCCATGTGCCAGGAATTTCTTCATGGTCTTTCAGATCATTTACATTTTCTGTTTGAATGGTTCCTAGTGTAAGTCCTGAACCAAATCTTAATTATCCTTAGAAATTTAACTCTACAAATCTGTAGTGGTGCTCTCTATCTGATTCTATACATGTGATCTTACATGAAGAGGTCGTGAAGCATATTCAAGCATAATTTTGAATGTGTTGAAACCTGAGAATTTCGAATACGAGGATAAGTTTGTCTGCCTTAACTTCTATAGTAGGAGTTCTTATCTCTCTCTAATCCTACTTTTTCTTTTTCTTTTTTCTACTCCCTCCGTCCCAACTTGATCTTCCCACTTTTTTTTGTCATTACTATGAATGAACTTTGAGCAATTATTTTAGGTTGATTAAATTATCCTAATGAACTAAAACTTGTTATTTATAGTATTGGATTTGGTGTATCAATTACAAGTTTTAGATTTACATTGGTATAATCAAATCAACCTGTCATTATTGCTGAAAGTTCATTCGTAATAAAGAGAAAAAAAGTAGGAAGATCATTTTGGGATGGAGGGAGTAATTTGTAGCTGGAGGAGTAGATTTTGAGTTGTGGTTGTTGACTTGCTACTCAAACAGATGATATCTTTCTCTCTTCTGCATATTGATATTGGATTTTTGATGCTCTTCAATAGGCTTGCCCAAAGAATCGTGCAAGGAGATGTTCCTCAAGCTCTGATGAACAGAAGAGTAAGTGTTTATTTTGGAACCGTACTGTCACTTCTCTAGGAACTAAACTTGGGTGGTAGTGTGATATCACCATCATCGCTGATATTGCTGGACCAACATTCCATTTCCAGGTGATATCTCTTGACATGGGTGCACTCATTGCTGGTGCGAAATACCGCGGAGAGTTTGAAGATCGACTTAAAGCAGTTCTCAAGGAGGTTACAGATTCCGATGGGCAGGTTATCCTTTTCATTGATGAGATCCACACAGTTGTTGGGGCAGGTACTTGCTTGGAGCCTGCAACTCCAGATTCATATTTCTCATACTCGTCTAAGAAAGTTAAATCTTTTAGCATTTCTGACAAAATATTTTACCTGATTTAGCCTGTTCATAAAAAATCTTTTGTAGTACCATCTTCATAGTAATGTATGATAAATATATTGTCTTGTTTCACGTGTAAAAATTTCTTGTTTGATTCACTCTTTCATAGGGTCTTTCTATATATGATAAATATATTTCTGAGGTTGATAATTTTTTAAACCATTTGAATTATCTTTCACAGGTGCCACCGATGGTGCGATGGATGCTGGTAACCTTTTGAAGCCCATGCTTGGTCGTGGCGAGTTGCGGTGTATTGGTGCCACAACTTTGGATGAGTATCGAAAATATATTGAGAAAGATCCAGCATTGGAACGTCGTTTCCAACAAGTTTATGTTGATCAACCTACAGTAGAAGATACAGTCTCTATACTCCGTGGGCTCCGGGAACGATACGAACTACATCATGGGGTCCGTATTTCAGATAGTGCACTTGTTGAGGCTGCAATTCTCTCTGATCGGTACATCAGTGCTCGTTTTTTGCCGGATAAAGGTAATAATATTGTCCCAGATGTTGGCAAATGGATGTCAGATAGTGCACTTGTTCGACATTTCTGTTCATCTATACCCCCTCCGTCCCATTTTAAACTTCAAAAACTTAAAAAAGAAAGTTTATAATACTTCTTTATTCAGTGGGCCCCACTTATCATACTCACAACAACTATCTACTAACTATTCTCTACCCCACTTTCTCTCTCCTACCCGCTTTCTATACTCACAAATTTCTGTATTTATAATAAAAACATTAATATTTGAGCCCAAAAATTTTTGAAGTTTAAATTGGGATGGAAGAAGTATATATTATCTGGCTTTTAGTAAAGACTCATCCCATGATTATCAACTGCAGCTATTGACTTAGTTGACGAAGCTGCTGCAAAGCTGAAAATGGAGATCACTTCTAAACCTACCGCCCTTGATGAGATCAACCGGGCAGTGTTGAAGATGGAGATGGAGAGGCTCTCTCTTACTAATGACACAGACAAAGCATCGAAAGATAGGTTAAGTCGACTTGAGGCAGAGTTGGCTCTCTTAAAGAGGAGGCAAGCTGAGCTAAACGAACAGTGGGAGCATGAGAAAACTGTCATGACACGTATACAGTCAATCAAGGAAGAAGTATGCCATTCTTCTCTTAATACTAATTTGGATTGTGCTCTATCTGTCTCATTTGATTAAGCACATTTTATATTCTGATTGCATTTAACAGAAACGTTCTGATGCAGATTGATAGGGTAAATCTTGAGATCCAGCAGGCTGAGAGAGAGTATGATCTCAACCGTGCAGCTGAGTTGAAATACGGGAGCCTTAATGCATTGACGAAACAACTTGGAACAGCTGAAGCAGAATTGACTGAGTATCTAAAATCCGGAAAGTCAATGCTTAGAGAAGAAGTTACTGGTGATGATATTGCTGAGATTGTCAGTAAATGGACTGGCATACCCCTCTCCAAGCTAAAACAATCAGAGAGGGAAAAGCTATTACATTTAGAGGAAGAGCTACATAAGCGCGTTGTAGGTCAAAATCCTGCAGTGAC
This sequence comes from Adenophora triphylla var. japonica, assembly GCA_022495995.1. Taxonomy (NCBI): domain Eukaryota; kingdom Viridiplantae; phylum Streptophyta; class Magnoliopsida; order Asterales; family Campanulaceae; genus Adenophora; species Adenophora triphylla. The sequence goes on from JAFEMH010003957.1 coordinate 59,971, forward strand.
AGCTGTTGCTGAAGCTATCCAGCGCTCTAGAGCTGGACTCTCAGATCCTCACCGTCCAATAGCTAGTTTTATGTTCATGGGGCCCACGGGTGTGGGAAAGACTGAGCTAGCAAAGGCACTTGCTTCCTATTTGTTCAACACAGAGGAAGCTCTTGTACGAATCGACATGAGTGAATACATGGAAAAGCATGCTGTTTCAAGGTTGATTGGTGCCCCACCTGGTTATGTAGGGTATGAGGAAGGAGGGCAGTTGACTGAAACAGTTCGGAGAAGACCTTATGCTGTAATCCTCTTTGATGAGATTGAAAAGGCACATTCAGATGTGTTCAATGTGTTCCTGCAGATTCTGGATGATGGAAGAGTAACTGACTCACAGGGCCGTACGGTCAGTTTCACTAACACTGTTATCATTATGACTTCAAATGTGGGGTCGCAGTACATATTAGATACAGGTGAGGAGAGGGCATATGAGACTATAAAGAACCGGGTGATGGATGCTGCGAGGTCAGTTTTCCGTCCAGAATTCATGAACCGGGTGGACGAGTACATTGTGTTCCAGCCTCTTGATCGTGAACAGATCAACAGAATCGTCAGGTTACAGGTAATTTGCCTCTCTTAGTCTTGGCCTCGGCTTATTTTTCTTTAATTCTGATTCCAAAAGAATAGTGGATGAGGTTTTGACCCATTTTGTCCTTTTTTATGTCTAGTTGGAGCGGGTACAAAAGAGAATAGCTGACCGGAAGCTGAAAATTGCTGTGAGTGATGGTGCAGTCGAACTTCTAGGAAATCTAGGCTATGATCCAAACTATGGGGCTAGGCCAGTGAAGAGAGTGATTCAGCAATATGTTGAAAATGAGCTTGCTAAAGGCATCTTGAGAGGAGAGTTCAAGGATGAGGACAGTGTGATGATAGACACTGAGGTATCTGCGTTTTCAAATGGCGAGCTTCCCCAGCAAAAGCTTGTCTTCAAGAAGATGAAATCTGTGTCAAGTGATGCCCCAGAGAACAAAGCTCTCTCTGAAGCCCTCTAAAGGCCCTTTCCATTTTAGTACATATATACTCCTATATCTATATCAATCATCTTCAGGCGCTCTGCCTGGACAATTAACAGCTACGGTCCTGACATTCGTGTATAGTTTTGGACCATAAATTTTGAGTTGGATGTACTTTTACTCTGACGTGCCGTTGGCTTAGTGATTACTTATTCAGATTCACATTGTGAAATTTGTTGAGTATCTATTGTGTAGTACTTTTCTTTCTTTGTGAAGGAGTGACGCCTAAAAAGGGCATATCCCTGTCCCAAAGATTCTTCTCAGATTAAAGGAAATTCATCTGTTTGTTTTTGTGACCAAGCTAAGGATAAAACTGGAAATAGGGAAAAGGGTTTATAGTTTCATGAGTTCTTGAAACATAATAAGTGATGTTGGCAGCCAAGATATTTCATGCAAAATGCAATTAAATGTTTCAAGAATTGATCAATTTTGTTAATCTGAGCATAGAAGTAGATAAGGGCACGTATTTAATCATGCTTTTAACAGGTTATAACCTTGTTCTACTAGTGAATTATGAATCTGGAAATAACTTGAATATCACTTTTTCCATATAAACCAATAAATGTATAACCCAGCATATAGAGAATCAATCGAAATCGAACTGGAGATAGGGCGGGAAGGAAGACAAGAGAGGGGGTTAGGGAAGTGTGTAGCTGCAATCAGGCATCATTGATGCTGCATATAGAGAATCAATCGAACTGGAGATATGGCAGTAAGGAAGACAAGAGAGGGGGTTAGGGAAGCGTGTAGCTGCTGCAATCAGGGATCATTGATGCTGCAGATAGAGAATCAATCGAACTGGAGATATGGCGGTAAGGAAGACAAGAGAGGGGGTTAGGGAAGTGTGTAGCTGCAATCAGGCATCATTGATGCTTGAAACGTGTCCTGTCGTGTCTTATCTGTCAGATTTTGTAACCTGTGATCAGACAATGTCTGACATAGTAACGCAGCCAAGCAAATAACAAACTTAAGAGGGCACAATAGCAAATTCTTATAATGATCGTAAAACTGAGTGTGCTATATCACTACAATACAATACGAGAGCACGCAAACAAGATCTCAACAAGGGATGGCACAAAATTAACCGGATAATCCCAGTTGACAATGCATAATGATTAACCAAGTGTACAAAATATTACAGATTCAATCAGAATTTTAATACAAATACATGCATGAGGTCATTTCATTTTAATCTACACAATGGTACATACTTCATAATCACAAGGACACCTGTTCCCCAACAATGATCACGACGAAATGGTTAGTAATATCTTCTCAGCCTTTCTGCTAATAAGAACCGGTTATGCACCAGCATACTTGCTTACGAATTATTTCAAGATAAACAAGTTCACCTTCAACTGTGTGGAGAACAAATAATTAAAATTTATGAGTGAGATTGTAATACTCCCACCGTCCCATTTATATTGGCCATGTTTGAATTTTTCAATCAACACAAATGAACTTTGACCACAAATTAATCTCAGTCTAATCATCCTAATAAAATTCTAAAAATTGTTGTTATTGAATTCCTTTGTGATTTATTGATAACATTTTCTGATTAGATTGATATTATTGTTTTGTCAAAATTCACTTGTGTTGAACAAAAAATTCAAATGTGGCAAATATAAATGGGATTGGGGGAGTAACAAATTATGAATATGTAGTTTTGTAAGTAGTCACCTGAAAATGGTCCCAAGTGTCATTCAAACTCGGAGGCCTCCTCTGAATCAGACAACGGTAGTAGAGTGCAAATTCCAAGAACATGCCCATTGAGGCAAACATAATACTCAATTGCATCTTCGTAAGCTCCCAATCGACAGCTGGCACTTTGCGGGATCATCTTAGCTTTTAGCATGCTCCAAAGTTTTGCCTTGCAATATGTGCACACTTCACTTGGATGAAACTCAGCTTTCTTTCTAATCAGCATTTTACGAACTTTTGACATTGCAAAAGACTTAAAAACCCCTCGAAAAAATCCAACATCCCCTTCTTCCCCCTGGTCCAAATGTTCGCACGGGTCAGATACATAAAGAACATCCGTCCTGCATTGAGGCAAAAGGAAACTTCTCCCTGACGTCCTCGAGAATCGTGTCCGGTAAACAAAGTGCCCTGGAATCTGAATGCTATTGAACAAGCCACCTTTGGTACATCCAGAACAATATATAAGAAGCTTTCCTAGTGCCCTCCAGTTCCCATCAACACTGTGGCTCCCACCAATATCGAGCATCATTTTGGGGGCTCGAGTTCGGCAAAATTCCTTCCAGAGTATTCTCTTAGCAAGATCATCGAACCATTTACAAGAACAAGAAAGTGCTGCAATTATTTTGGGGTTCCAGTTTAGATGCTGAAGAACCAGAAAGATGACCTCTTCACTTAGATGACCCTTTGTGCATGCACAGCTCGCTGAGTGTATGCAACGATATTGCTTTGTTATTATCATTGTCTCTGCCTCCTAATGGTGAAAGAATGATAACTATCAAGACAATATAAAAAAGGATATCAATTTGCGTAATTCAGTGCGAGGTTTGGATTCATATCTGGAGTAAGATTATTTCTATCAACATAAACAAGTACAAGGTCCATGCTAACTTAACTGGTTGGCGAGAGGTACGAGAAATGATGAAATTAAAGGGAGATGAGTTACTGATAAAACTAACTTGCAAGAATCTTAATACCTGTGCAATGAGCATGATCCTAAGAGCAATTAATGGACGGAAATGAAGCTCCAATGTTCAGAAAAAATGGAAGGACTTCAAAATCAACTTCTACATTAGCCTTGGTAATTGATGCAGTGAAAATAGGGCTTACAAGTTTTTGGAGACATTTGAGCGTGCGCGCGAAAACGAGCGTAACTTTTGATTCCGGATGAACCACGGAACGAGCAGCATATCAAATCAAAGCTCTTTTCGAGACGGACAAAAGTCGTGGGACATAGCCCCATGACACAACATATTAAGTCATAAAGCCCGAATCTTGGCAATCAAACGGCCTCCTGAACTTTTATCGGCTATTGGATATTTTCGTAATTTTTACTTAATTAGGGTTATTTTCGTTTTAGGGTTTTGAGACATATAAATACTATGTTTTAGGGTTTTTTGAAGGCAGTTTTTTCCATGTGATATTGAGGTTTATTTCCGATTTTCGCTACTCTTTAGAGTCAACGAAGGTTGAAGAATCCGTTACTGGCAATCGCGAGCAATTCAACAGTAACAGATTGTTTATCTTAAGTCTTCTGCTATGTCAATGATACTGCAAACATATACTCCCTCCGTCCCGCTAGAAGTGTCACTTTTTACCTAAAATGGCATCCCGTTTGAAGCGTCACCTTTCCTAAAAAGGAAATGTTTTATTAATATTCTATTATCCCATCCACTATTCCCTCCACTAATTCTCTCTCCTCTACACTCACAACACTTTTTAAATTCACTATTTCCTCCACTAATTCTCTCTCCTATTTTCAAATTACACTCACAACATTTTTTCTTCCCACCTATTTCCTTAATTTGCGTGCCGGGCTAAAAATGGTGACGCTTCTGCCGGGACGGAGGGAGTATTTGAATACTGATCTTAGGTAAGTAGATAAGACAATGATCAATAAAATGGGTCATCATAATCACAACTTAGTATTCCCAAAACAAGTAATCTACTACTCCCTCCATCCCTAACTGAGAGTAAATTTTGGCTTTTAAAGGAAATTAAGACAATTTACTTTCAAGCAACTTTAGTTGAACATGCACGTCAAAGCCCTTAGTGCCTCCTAATTTATTGCAAATTCACAACTCCCCATTGAGATAAAGTACTTGTTAAATGTAAAATCATAGCAACATCCTAGGGAATTTTGGAAAGAATTTTCTCAGCTTTCTAAGAAGATCCATTTTATACAGAAACTTAGTCTCCAGATTCTTTCCTGTCAAAGTTTCTTGCTCGGGCTCGTTAATCAAGAACAGAACGAGCCTTGTCTACGAAGAGTGACTTCATCTCGCTTGCTTCTGGAAAATCTTTTAGCATAGCAAAAGGACACTCCTTTAGTGATAGAGGAAAACAATAAATTATTAAATTATTCTGGTAAAAACCCATAGTCAAAGTTCTAATACATTTCACAACAACGGTCAGATAGGATAATCTTAATTAGTCCTACTTCATGTTCTAGTTAAGATCATATATCAAAGAACAAATGGGTACACAATCGACCTGACTCTCTACACATATGAAGTCATTAAACACATTCAAACTGAAATTAAGAACAACATTGTACAATATACAACCATGAACATGAACAATTCATTTTAAAATTCAAAAAATAAAAAACCTGTTACAGTCATTTATGGTGTTCAAATAGTAATTTTACCTAATTGGATGAGTAAATGTCGGCAGATTTTAACTATAAGCTGCTTGATTGAACACTCTAGAGATAAAACAGTTCAAACAATTCCCATGAAAGTCAACAGACCCACTCACTCAGTCAGTCAATAGTTTTTACACGGTTAATCCCACTGCCTACCCCTGAGGTTTCATCGAATTTCAGCGCCCACCCTTCTCCTTCACAATTTCTACTTTCAATTATAACTACTGAAGGGCAATGAAACGCACCCGCTTTTTACACATGCAGACAAACAGACTCAAGTTCATCTGAACCCGATCAACCAAATCACACTGATCATAAAATCACTGAACAGTTGGCGAAGCCCTAATTGAAACAGAAATTAACCAAAACCCCAGTTCAATTTCTGAGAACTAAAGCCAAAGCAGCATTAATGTGAGAGTGAAAATGAGAATCATCAAATTAAGAAACCCAAGTCAGAATCTAAGAAAAAGTACTTCATTTCCCAACACAAAAGCAAAACAAGTAAGTGGACTTAGATCGTAATTAACTAAAAACCCGAGATCAATCAATGTAAATTCCAAACCTCAGCTGATCAAGAGTTCAATTTGAGCATCAATCCCCAAATATCATAACCAAACAACCTTCTTGCAAGAAAAAGAAAATCAAAGATTAGGATTTACAGAAACATGCAAGGATTAAAGAAAGTGGGGAAGATAAATTAGTAAATTACCGACAAACATTCAAGAAATTGCTGAAGACATCTGAGTTTCAGAAGGGTAATTCGGTCCTGAAAGATAGATTTTGGTCTGAAAGTTTCTTTTGATAAGAATTGCAGAAATGTGGAAGTGAAGGAGAAGAGAAGAAGGGCTTTGGCTTCCATGTCATAAAGGAAGGCATTAGTTTATTTATTATTATTATATTACAACTAAAGTGACGGGGATGTTAGTTAAAAGAATGACAGACCACTTAACTTGGCTTGTTAGTGGAGTGGCATTTTTGTATTCGTGTTTGATGGGACCCAGTTGTCGAACCTGTCTGTCGGGGAATGGGCTGTCATTTTCTTTCAGAACCATCGAGGTCATATTTTACATTCAAATATTGCAATTTGCAGCAAAGCAAGTTGAGGGGTCTTGTCGTCATTTGATTAATCTTTGGCCTCTTCTATAAGTTGTACAGCAACTTGTTACAACAAACCTAGTTGCCCTTATGTTTTCTTAATTGACAAAGTGACCCCCCTTAATGATTTATGGAGTTAAAGAGCAGTTAAGTTATATGAATTGACAAAGTGACCCCCTTAATGATTTATGGAACTCAAAACTCTATCGGGTTGGTTATCTTTTGAGTTGATGGGTTAATGGATAGTGTTGGAACTTGAACGGAATATTTCGTGATGGGCCAAGCCCAAGTCGTTCCCTACGAGTCATGGGCCCAGCAGGCCCACCAAGGGATCAAGCCCAAAGAGCAAACTCAAGGTTTGGGTTGTGGCCCGTCGAACAATGGATGGCGGTCGTCGCCACTGAGCGATCAAGCCCATCCAAGTGACGAGCCATTGCACCCATAGATCGGAGCCCGTCTTACGAAGAATGACCGTCATCGCCATTGAGCGACCAGGCTCATCCAAAGACGAGATCATTCACTCGTGCACTCGCTCGTCGAGTTATCTACCCAGTGACGACCTCGTTGGACGTACAACTCCAAGTCGTCCACTCATTTAGCTTGCTCAATAAACTTGCCCAACAAGCCATTTTGGGATAAAGTCAGACCTACCACTGGGCCATTCTGTGCGTGTAATCACGGAACCAGTATTAGCGCCAAAAGTGTACAGGTTGACTTTCTATTATGGGCAGTGTTCTAAAAGACTCCGCCTAAGGGCGCCTAGGCTCTAGGCCCCTCTCCAACGCCTAGTTCTAAGCCCCCTAGGTCCCGACTAATCCCGACTAGTCCCTGCCTAGAAGCTAGGCCCGACTCCGCCGCCTAGCATCCACCTAGCGCTTTTTAGAACCTTGATTATGGGGCAAACAAATTATCCGTGTCAGACATAGCAGTGTCCTTACTTAGGCGGAGCAATCCCAGTACGCCACGTGTACGCCTAGGGAACAAAGCTAATCCAACGGTTGGTAATAATCCAATCCAACGGTGCAGATGGAAATCCTAGTTTCCTTTATCCACTATAAATATGAGAACAGTTTCTTGGGTTAAGGTAATGCATTTTTCATTATTCACATATACACACATCCACCATATCTTTATCACCTTTCTCCAGTCCAAACACTGATTCTCACGCCGGAGGGTCTTGCCGGACAAGCCCCGACGCAGTTCACGGTTCATTTCTTGTGTTGTGCAGATCAGAAGTCAGCCTAAATCATTTGCTGGACCTAGAGCTGAGCCCGAACGCTTTCCTGCGTCATCAGATTAGTTCCATTGCCGGGAAACGTTCATCAGTGACCTTCAACCAAGGAAAAAGCAGCCAGATAATACCTGGAGATGGTGTCAGACGAACACACCGCTAGCAAATCAACTGGAGATGCAGGACGGCCACCTTCCCCTCAGCAGGGCCAACAAGAAAACCCCAGACCTGCCTCACCTCAACCTAGGAACCCTAATCTGAGGGTTACCAGGTCACAAGGTGTGGTTGATGATACTGGCCTTCAAACGGCGAGGAGGAGAGAAAAAAGACCTGCTCCTGAGCGACGACGACGACCACCACTTGAAAGGAGGATTGAGGGAGCTACTGTACGAAATGTGGGAGGCCCATCCAACCCACATCTCGACAGAACCACTTTCCTCGTCGAGAGAGCGAACGTCCTCCACGAGCTCCTGCAAGTTCAGAATGAGCTTATTCGAATGGCCGAGGATCAACCTCTAAAGGCATCCCACAATACTGTCTCGTCGGGAAAGAGAAGGAACGAGAGAAGGAATGATGGTCGTCGTGAAGAAGTTGCCACCGGTGAGCAGGTAGTGCCACAACTTGACCTCAGAGAGCATCTCAATCAACGACGAAGTGAGGGACTCCCATCGCAGCGACGACGGGATGAGGCAGATGGTGAGCCTCGTAGATCTTTAGCCAATGAGAATCCTGAGCAGAATCAGAACCAAGTTATTCGCGGTCGTCAAATGACCCCTTCATTGAGAGGACTATCTCTCGACGACCTGCCCCCTCCGAGAGGCAACGGTCGAACACCGTTTCCCGGGGGCCTCGTCGAGACAGGATTCCTCCCACTGGTCCTGTAGGAGATGTTGATATGAGGGAATTCCTTAGGCTCAAACGACAGGTTGAGGAATTGACGGCCAAAAGGAACAATGTGGATAGTGATGATTCTGAAGATGATGTTGGCACACTGAAGCCATTGGCACCGTGGATGCTTGAACTGGGACCTCCCGAACCAGGATTTAAACTACTTGACTTGAAACAATATGACGACTCAACGAGCGCGTTAGATCATATGCAACATCTTGAGGCCCAAATGTGTGTGGTGTCAAGATCTTCAAGACAAGACGACGTAATGTGTAAGGCCCTTACGAGCACATTGACTGATGCCGCTCTGAGATGGTTTAGAAGCCTTCCAAAAGGAAGCATTGATTCATGGAAACAAATGAGGAAGAAGTTTTTTGGCAGATTTGCAACAACTGGGGATCATCGCAAGACTGTGAACGACCTGAGTAACATCACTCAGGGAGCCAATGAAAGCTCCATGAATTATTTTAAGAGGTTCAAGAAGTTGGTCAATCAGATCGATGAGGACCTGACAGATCGAGAAATTATTAACTGTTTTAGACATGGAATTGTTTCTTCAACCCTGGACTACGAGCTTCAGGTCCATCCGGCTAAATCCAGGAAAGACCTCTACGCTAAGGCATACGCTGTAGCCGAGGCTAAGGAAAGGAAATTACAAAGAGAAGGGAAGGCCGTCGACAACGACGAGGCAGTAAAATCAAAGAAGGATAAGGTCGGTGACAAGGGGAAGAACAAGCAGGGAAAGGCTGAAAAAGTGCCTTATTCGTACACTCCGTTGACCGTGTCGCGGGCGGAGATTTTGAGTAATGTGGATTTTGGGCCGGCTCCAAAAATGAACCCCAATGCCAAGGGGAAGAAAAACATGAACAAATACTGTGAGTACCACCGAGATAGGGGGCATGACACTGAGGAGTGTTTCAGTCTGAAAAAGATTATTAAAAGGTGGATAGATGACGGCCGCCTCGAACATTATGTTAAAAGGGATCGTCCGGTGGCCAACAACCGAGCCCCAAACAACGACCCTCCAGAGAGGTAGCCGAGAATGGTCCTGGTCATCTCTGAGGAGACGAGCAAGAATCAGATTAAGAGCGCTATTTACCATCTGAAAAAAGCCCCCCATGTCCCCCCAAAGTCTGAGATTTCAAATGACGTGATCAGTTTCTACCCATACGAGTTGTCAGCCAACCCTTTAGCCCGACAGCAAACATTGATCGTCCCTGGCTTCATTGACAATTGTGAATCAAGAAGGATATTGATTGATACCGGGGCAGCCAAGGATATTTTGTTCTACAACGTCTATCAGAAGATGGGTCTACCTGATAGCCGCCTCAGTCCCTACTTAGGTCGTCTTGAAGGATTCACCAATCATAGGGTAGACGCCAAGGGACAGATTGATCTGCCCGTTGATATCGGGGACCATCCTTTGAGAACCATCCAAACGGTTACTTTCGTTGTAATTGATGTTATAAGTGACTATCATGCAATACTCGGCCAACCAGGCCAAGCAGCTCTAGGGATCGTCGCATCCGTCACTCACCAAAGAATAAAATTTCCAACAGGCTCAAGAGTCGGATGCGTATTGGGGACGGCCCCAGAATTTCTTGAGCACGTGATGAAAACCAAACGGACAATCGAAATTGACGACCCTGACCACATTGTGAAGCTTTCTACATCAATCAAGCAGACAACGACCTCCTGCTCCAACGTGTCCACGATCAAATGTGTGGACGAGACTGAAGCCTTTGTTGAAAAATTCCTGGACGACCAAATTGCAGCTCAACAACTTTTGGTCACCCAGGAATCGGGGGCCGAGCTGGACAAGTTAATTGAAGACGAGGTTCCTGACCTTACCCCGGAGGCAAAGAAAAAAATCAAGAAAATTGTGATTGAATCTATGGATTTTCGCGACAACGCTCCCAAAATAAAGCCTCCCGACGAGCTGATTGAGTTGGCCATCAACCCAAGTTACCTCGAGCAAAAGATAAAACTGGGGCCTCAGCTGATGACTGAGGAGAGGGATGATATAATCACCCTACTCAAACATAACCTCGACGTCTTTGCTTGGAGGGTTGAGGACATGAAGGGCATAAGGAAAGATGCGGCCGTCCACAGGCTTGGAGTAAACCCAACGATGAAATTCAAGGAGCAGAGACTAAGGATTTTTTCAACAGAAAAGGAGGTTGCAATAAAACAAGAAATTGAGAAGCTACTAAGTGCTGGAATAATCGTGGACGCTGGATTCACGACTTGGCTGGCAAATGTGGTTCTAGTTAAAAAGCCCAATGGAAAATGGAGGTTATGTGTTGATTTTACCGATCTGAACTTGGCATGTCCCAAGGACAGTTACCCTCTACCAAGAATTGACAAGCTCGTCGATTCTGTTGCTGGTCATACGACCCTTAGCTTTTTGGATGCTTATTCCGGCTATCATCAAATCAAGATGGCCGAGGAAGACATTCCAAAGACGGCCTTTCAGGCTGCAGGGGAAACTTACTGCTACACGAAGATGCCTTTTGGGCTAAAAAACGTCGGGGCAACTTACCAGCGGATGATCAACAAGGTTTTTAAAGGTCAGCTCGGTGACAATCTGGAGGCATACATAGATGACATGGTCATCAAATCAAAAAAGAGGAAACATGTGGACGACCTTCAACAAACATTCTCCAATATACGAGCAAACAACATGGTGCTCAATCCAGCTAAATGTGTTTTTGGAGTTGCGGCAGGCAAATTCTTGGGGTTCATGCTCTCTCAAAGGGGAATTGAGGCTAACCCCGAAAAGATTAAAGCTTTGATTGACTTGGCCGAGCCTACAAGCATTAAGGAGGTCCAAAGGCTGAATGGACGAGTGGCGGCCCTGGGTCGTTTCATTTCAAATTCGGCCGAAAGATCTCTCCCCTTTTTTAAGGCTCTTCGTGGCGCAAAGGATTTTGAATGGACAGAAGAATGTTCTAGGTCGTTCAATCAGCTCAAAGAATACCTTGGCTCCCCACCTCTCCTTAGCAGCCCCGTTGTAGGGGAAGACTTATATGTATACCTCTTGGCGGGTGACAAGGCCGTCGCCGCCGTGATGGTCAGGGAGGAGGATGGGATACAGAGGCCAGTGTATTATGTGAGCAAAGCTTTGTCTGTTGTGGAGACTCGTTATTTCAACACTGAGAAAGTATCCTATGCTCTCGTCATTGCAGCATGGAAGCTACGAGCCTATTTCTCAGCCCATCCCATTGTCGTTTATACAGATGCCCCGCTACGAAAAATCTTACATCGTCCCGAAAGCTCTGGTCGTCTCCTGAACTGGAGCATTGAATTGACCGAATTTGACATCCAATATAGAGCACGGAAGACCTTGCAAGCCCAAGCCTTGGCCGATTTCTTGATTGAGACGACGTTCTGTTCGGACAACGACCAACGAAGGCCACCTCAAAAGACTAGCAAGGGCAAGCAGACCGATGACAAGCCGGAAGAGTTGGTTTTGCCTATTGGATGTTGGAAGATTTTTTCAGACGGATCGGCGATGAGAGAGCTAAGTGGAGCCGAAATTATGCTAGTGGAGCCAGAGAGCAACACTGTCTTTGAAGAGGTTTTGAGGTTCAAGTTCCAAGCTTCAAACAACCAAACAGAATACGAGGCACTTATCGCAGCAATCGAATATGCTAAGTGCTTCGGAGCAACGAAAATTGTGGCTTATTGTGATTCTCAACTGATTGTCAACCAAATCCGCGGAGATTACCAGGTCGTCGATTCCACCTTACAGAAGTATCGCTTGTTAGTCGGCGAGTTGATATAAGGGCTAGAATTTTGGGCCTTCCAACGAATTTCCAGGGAAGATAACGAACACGCTAACCTACTCTCAAAGCTGGCCACGGATCAATTGCCAGAGGACGAGCATGGCCACCACCTGGCCTACCTTGAGCAGCCAGCTTATGAAAGAGTGAAGGTTATGTGTGCTGGAGACGGCCCCAACTGTTGGATCGATGAATTGAAGGCCTTTATTGAAAGAGATGAGCTACCATCCGATGAGATACTTGCTCATCAAATCAAGAGGAAATATCCCCGTTTCTCAGTCGTAGATGGTGAACTCTACCGATTATCTATCACGAGGCCGTTGCTAAAGTGTGTCCATCCGGACTAGGTTGTGAACCTACTTTTTGAAGTGCATCAAGGAGAATGTGGGGGCCACCCTGGAGCCCGTACATTAGCTGACAAACTGATCACTATGGGATATTATTGGCCCCACTTACGTGAAGACGCAAAGCGATTCGTAAGGAAGTGTGACACCTGCCAAAGATTCGCTGACCTCCCAAAGCTCCCGACGACCAAGCAAACACCCGTTATGGCAGCCTGGTCATTTGACATGTGGGGCATCGATTTGATTGGGCCTTTTCCACAGGACAAAGGGGGAGTGAAGTACGTTATTGTGGCAGTGGATTATTTTTCTAAATGGGTTGAGGCCAAGGCACTAAACAAAATCGCCGAGAAAAATGCCTTGAGTTTTATTCATGATTCAATATGGTGCCACTTTGGGATCCCCAGGGTGATCGTTTCCAACAACGGCTTACAATTTTTAAGAAAGTTTGAACAAGAACTGAATAGAATGGGAGTGAAGCATTCAAAGTCGTTCGTCGCCTATCCTCAGGGCAATGGGCAAGCTGAAGCAGCAAATAAGCTCGTATTATCTGCCCTATGTAAAAATCTAAGGGGAAACCCCATTTGCTTTGGCCTATGGTTCGAAGGCCATGGCTCCCGCCGAGATTCAACTCCCCACTGATCGCGTTGCCTTCTACGACGTTGAGAGAAATATCCACAGCAGACAGGTCGACCTTGACCTATTGGACGAGCGATGACTGGACGCTCAATTAAGATTGGCCAACTACAAAAAGAGGACCAAGGCGTATCACGACAACAAAGTCAAAAGAAGGATTTTCAAGGTCGGAGACTATGTTTTGAGAAAAATTGAAGCAACGGGCCTCAAAGCTCGTCAGAACAAGCTCTCCCTCCTCACACACACACAAATAGTTTGCCTTAATTTTGGGCTTGCTTATTCATTTATTTGCATTTTGGGCTTTTCTTAACTATTTATGTTCATTTGTTCTTGGGCCTGCTTCCCTCGGCCCAGTCTGTCCTAAAGATGACCGGTGTCGTCCGACACAGGACGACCCCAAGGCGATGGAAACCCCATGTCGTACGACATAGGAGTTCCTCTCAGCATGCCTATAAATAAAGGGCCTTGCTGATAATTTTAGGGGGGGGGACTTTGGCAAGTAAGGTCACTCTGCTAAAACAGAGACTCACATTCTCTCTCATACACACACACTCACCTCCCTCCTCACACACACACATCCAAGCCAAAGTCCAAAGGTGGTCATTCCTTGTTGGTGTTTTAAAGGGGTGAACACCATACTATTGGTGCTTTTACCTTGTGAACTACAATATGTAGTCACTAAACTCCTCTCACCTCTGTTTACATCTGGTTTATTTGTCTATTTACCTTGCATGCTTACATGATTTGATATTATGTGAAATATTTGGGATCTTTGCATGATAAAGGTGATGGAGATGTGAATCTTCAATATTCACATCTCCTCACCTCAGATCTGAACATTTAGTAATCTTAGTTGCATTAAAGTTTGAATCTTGATTGAATTTGTTAGAGTTAGGAGGTGATGGCTACATGATCATGGCCAAAGACATGTGATTATTCACATTTGGCCATTAAAGCCATGTGATCCTCCCATAATACTCACGTAGGATTGTTATTCTACTGTTTCCATTTGGTATTGTAGCTTAGTTTCTTGTTTTGTGCAATGTGGGATCAATCTGCTGAGGATCACTGAAATGGGACATCTATGTCGTCCAACACAGGACCCCACAAGGAGTCCTGTGTCATACGACATAGAGATCCCAGAAAGCTGCTTGGCTTTCAGTGACTTCAGATCAACCCAGATTGACCCCCTTTGTGTTTTAAGGCTGTGTTTAAGTAGTTTTTAGTTCATTTACCATTGTTTGGGAAGTCTGAGATCCATTTGGGTGTGAACTACTGATGGAGGCGGTTTATGTCGTCCGACACAGGACACTCTTGGTGTCCTGTGTCATACGACATCCGTATCACAGAAAGTCAATCTTGACTTTATTTACTCTAATCAACCCCAAATTAGTCTTGGACTCTAAACAGTGTCTCTCTATAATTAAAATAGCTCTATATTAGTTTTAGATTAGCTTTTGTGGCTTAACCACCCCCTTTGTAAGAGGCAATCTGATCAGGATGTCTTATGTCGTCCGACATCCCTCTCTTGAGGAAGTCGTGTGTCGGACGACATCCGAGGTCCCTGGACAGGCTGTCTCAGCCTTTGCCTTGTAATCCAAGCAATTGTTTATAAGGGTGTGGCCCCCTTTCAATGGCTCACTAGTTGTATCCAGTTTCAATATCATTAAGTGAAATCCAAATTTCCATGGCTTGCTTGTTGACACAAATTGCACACACTTAGAATGATCTTATTGTCCATTGTTTGATTGAAAGTCTCGAAAGAGGCGATGTGGGTGAGCTCTATATTCTCTTCCCACATCGTAACCAGCCCCCCAGACCCATTTTCTCTCTAAAAAAGTTTTTTCAATGTTTTCCTCAAAAACGGCGTGGCGAATCCTAATAAAAAATATGATTTTATAATTTTCGGCAAGCGTTCATTCAGTGGCGACTCTGCTGGGGACTAGTTTTGAAAAGCTTTTATTTTAATGAAAAGAGTGATACTTGGTATATAGGTGGAAACCACTAAGTTTCCCGTATCGCTTCCTAACCCGAGGCTTGGGATAAATTGTGGTCAAACAATGCCACGTACAGGTATCATTCTTCCTTTTTGAAAAAGAAAAGCTTTTTTTAGAGGGTCTAACTTTCTTTAATCAACTTAGACAATTTTTCTCATTCTCTTTGTGTATGATTTAT
Organism: Adenophora triphylla var. japonica; assembly: GCA_022495995.1. Taxonomy (NCBI): domain Eukaryota; kingdom Viridiplantae; phylum Streptophyta; class Magnoliopsida; order Asterales; family Campanulaceae; genus Adenophora; species Adenophora triphylla. Next base: position 75,519 of record JAFEMH010003957.1, read on the forward strand.
GTCATTGTGTGTGCTCCTATGTGCCTTGCCATGCTTCTGTGCCTATATGCTTTTTTATGCCTTGCTGTGTTGGTGCTTAGTGGTGGGGATTTCTCCCCCTTGCTGTTTATTTGATCTCTGTTGGTAAGATACCCTGTGTCGGACGACATCCATTGCAGGAAGTCCCGTGTCGGACGACACGGGAAGCGTGCGAGGCGATTTCGGTGATCGGTTGGACGGGCGAGAGTGTTTCTGATGCTTCTGAGATGCAGCTGCTGGTTTTCTCTTGGCATTTGGGCCAGTCCCCTTTTGTCGTGCTTTTGGACTCGTTCTTTTTTGGTTCTCTTTTTTGCATACTTGTAAATATTGCATTTTGAAAACTCTTTTTTACAAAAAAGCAAAATCTTTTCCTAGAAAATACCTTCACACTACTCGCACACTACCTGCACATAGAGTTAGAACCCTTGGAGTGTACGAACGGCATCGCGGACGGTGACGTGTTTCGCTTACGCTTGAGCGCCTAAAGTCCTCCCGGCCTATAGAGTGTTAGGAGCCACACTTGTCAGTGACACACTTTTTACCGTGACCGGTTGGTTTTTGGCAAAATACTTTTCAAAACATTTCCAAACTCGATTTTCAAAATTTTTCTCACAAAGTTTGAGTCGTACTTCGTCTCCAAAGTCTCGGCGTACCCTCCCTCTTCATGTCGAAATCATGACATGACTTAACGTGAGTACATGTCAAAATTTTGACATGTCTCGACGTAGGAACATGTCGATTTCTCGACTTGGCTTCGCAAGAAGTCATGACGCGTTTTCGGCATGTGCTAAAACAAGATCATGCCGAATTTTTGACACGTACCAATGAGAGGTCATGCCGAAATTTCGCCAAGAAGCGACGAGAGGTCATGCCGGATTTTCGACTCGAAGGGAGGAGAGGTCATGCCGAATTTTTTCCAGGATTTTACCTGCAAATTACGGTCTCGTACATTCAAACGTACTTTCGACCCTCTCTCCTCCTGAGTCAAGACGTTGTTGACTTGAACTTGGTTTTGGAAATCTTGAGTTTGACTTTTTTTGACTTGTATGCCCCTTAGGTTCGTTCTAATTCAAAACAGGTTAGAATGCGAAAAAGAAGGTGTCCCCCTTTTCCAACCATTCTTAGGATTAATAAAAAATGTTTTTAATAAGGCATATGAATGAGTCCGTCCTAAGCCTATCCTCTCTCGTACCTAAAGCAGTTCTATCCCCCTTTCAGCTAGCAAGTATTGGGTCAGAGTTCTGGGTGGTCAGTTAATCAGTTTCTCTCCAGTCAAGGATTTGTTTCCAACAGTTTCAGAAATGGCAGATTCGCAAGTTTCAGCAGGCTTGGGTCAGAATGCGGGTATGGATCCATCTCAGCTTCAGAATGTGGCCCCTCCTAGCGGTGGTCATGGCATAGGTCCTCATATGACACCCCCGGGAAGTCCGTTTGTTAACCCTTACCCAGGTCTCAACTTCTCTCAGGAGGCTTCTTTCCGTGCTGCTCTCGAAGCCTCTCGTGCCCGTGAGGAAGCCGGTTGGGCTTGTTATATTGAAGTGATTCGTATGCAAGGGATTGCCGTAATCCGTCGCCCCGATGGGTCGTATGAAGAAGTTAGGGAGGAGCCCGATGTTACTATCACCAGCACTGGTTTTGTTCCCCCATCCTCACCTAGGCAAGGCTATCACAATGTGCCCCCGCCAATCTCTTATGGTGTGCCTAGCTCCTTTTCGATGCCGACCTATGGGAATGTGCCAAGACCTTCCCCCATCCCAGTGTTTACTTATGGCGGGCAATACGGACCAAGAGGCGAGTCAATCTTCTTCCCGAAGGTTAGTGCTCAAGAACAGTTTGGGTTCTCTCAAGATCAGTTCGAGTTTTCTCAGAATCAATTTGGGTCGGCTCATAATCAGTATGGGTTCCAAAGTCAAGGTCAGTATGGCAGCGCGGGTCAGCCGCTCAACCCAACCTTTGGCGGTCAGTTTGTTGCTCCTCAGGGTCAGTCCAATCAACAGCAGAGCGGTCAGTATCATCTGTCGGGAAGCCAGATCTGTCAGGACAGCATTCCGCCGTATCCTCAGTCCCAGCTCTAAAGCTTTCCTCCACCAGTAGCGTAGCCGCAGTTTAATGGGTACGATGCTTTTGGGGTAAAGATCCAAGGTCCAAGTGAGTCTTATGTGGGTGCTCCAGTGTCATTGCCACCGGCCGCTTTGCCCTTTAATCCGTCAGCTTCTCAGTTTGCAGTTCCTCCCTTTGTGGCGCCTGTTCAGATGAGTGGTCCTGTTTCGTCCTCCATGGTAGCTCCAACCATAGGGCAAACCCCATCTTCTGAAGTTTCGAGTTTGAAGGAAGAGTTGAAGTATGTGAAAGAACAGTTGCATAAGATGACTTTCAGATCAAGTGTGGTCAATTCTATAGAGCTCAAAGACTCTCGGGATCTCCCGCAAAACTTCAAGATGCCCCCTATAGCTAAGTTTGAAGGCTCCACATGCCCTAAAACTCACGTGAACAGCTATATCATGTCTATGGGTGCCAAAGGGGCCACCGAGGAAATGCTAGCCCTCTACTTTCATTTGTCTCTCGATGATTCTCCTTTGAGATGGTTTCTAGGCCTCAAGCCGGAGGCACGGGCTACGTGGTCCCAGATCAGTGATGCTTTTTTGGAGAAGTACAAGGGAAGTGTCGAGTGGTACACCACTCGTAGTGACTTGATCGGCACCATCCAGAGGCACGATGAGTCCGTAACAGATTTCTATAAGAGGTGGAACAAGAAGCTGAGTGAGTTGATTCATCCAATTCCCCTATCCGATGAGAAGGCCATCTTCCTTTCATGTGTCAAGCCAGCTGTTAGGGAAGCCATTGGGCGCGGGTACTACCCAAATTTGCGAGAAATGATGAGTGTGGGGGCCGAAAGCGAGAATTCCACCTATTCCATCGTTCCAAGCTCTACCCCCGTTGCTTCGAAGGGTAAGGAAGCTGCTGTCTCTAACACCGTCAACTATATTCAAGGGGAGAAGGGTCAGTTATCCGGCCGTGGTGGAGGAAAGCCTCAGCGGCAGAAATATGATGATTTGGGGATGCCAATTGAGGAGGCATTTAATGGTTTGGTAAAGACTGGGCTGATCAAGCCTCTGGATAATTACAACCCGGTTAAGGCAAATCCCAATCTGGACACTAGCAAGTTTTGCCTCTACCATCAGTATCCTGGACATGTTACCAATGACTGCGTCCTTTTGAAGCTGCTCATCCAAAGGCTTATTAATGAGGGGAAGATTGAGAAGGCTCCTCGCCCCAATGTGGTTACCAATCTTCTTCCGTGATCGTCACCAAAACCGAAGGCCCTCCCATCCAATATTAATACAGTCAATCAGTCTTTGTAGGTTCTAGATTGTCTGTTTGTTTCTTTAATGAATGTCTTTTATTGGACAAGAGTCTGTTAAGTCCACGTTGGACTAGTCTTTTCTTCCAATGATAAAGATTTTTGTTTCTCTTCTTACTAGACTCGAGACATCACTAGTACACCCATGTTACACTTAATTGAAATGGTCTTATCCTAGATGATCACTTGTGCTGCTCAACCACCGATCCATTGAAATGACTAATGTTTAAATTAATCAGAGTGAGAAAATCAATTGATATCCTTCTCAAATCGGGGCTTGCCAACTCCCCATCTTGCATCTCATATGCTCACATCTCTTTCATCATCCTCATCATCTCGTTGCTCGATGAATTTGCATAGATCTTTTCTCATTTAAAGCTTAAGCAAGCAATGAAGACTTAATTTCGTTTAGGTCATCCGATAGGGATTGCGGTTGAAGCCTTTCACCTATAGGAAAGCCATTACCTCACCCTCACTAAACAATATCCTTTCATTTCAAGATCGGCATGTTTTGAAAAGAAAGAGCATATATTAGAAAATGAAGCCCCATCTTTTGATCCGCAGAAAGGGCAACTTAGGATTTCTAAAGTAATACTGTCTCCTGTTTAGCCATCACCTTTGCTCCTTGCTGAGAGAATTCCAAGTCACGCCAAAGAAGTTAGCTTCGAGAGTCGGCTATGCATAAAATACTCAAGTTGTGAAGGAAGGAAAGATAATCCTCAACTCCTCAAAGAGGCCTTCCAAGTTATCAAAAGAAGGATTTTAAATCCTCACAATTCAGCAAGAATCCTCAAGATGCTTTTCAAAAGAAGGACTTTAGATCCTCACCATTCAGCAAAAGTCTCCGACTTCTCAAGAAGCTCTCCAATGTTCAAAAGGAGCCTGAATTCTCGAAGATTCGCAAAATTTCTCGATAGCTTGGACTTCCTCTCACCATTACCTTAATCAATCCTAAGCCATCCTCTCGATTTTAGAGGATATTCCCATTACCTTAACCAATCACAAGCCATCTTCTCGATTTTAGAGGATATTCCCATTTCCTTAATCAATCCCAAGCCATCCTCTCAATTTTAGAGGATGCTCCCATTTCCTTAACCAATTCCAAGCCATCCTCTCTCTTTAAGAGGATATTCCCATTACCATTACCCTTGCCTTTGGCTAAAGTCAAAATCTGACCTCTCATTCTTAGAGGCAATCAATATCCTAACCATAGAAATCCTAAACACATCCCTGAAAGCCAACCTCTCATCTTTAGAGGTTCAGTCAGTAAATGGCCCAGCCGACCTCTCATCTTAAGAGGTCACAATTTTCCAAATCACCCGATGGCCGATCGAAGCCCGAAAACCCAGCTACAGTCTCTACCGGATAGTAATTTCATTCCAATATCTTCGAGAGCTAAATCAAATTAATGCTTCATTGCTTGCTTAAATTGGAATCTAATCCATCTTGGTTCAAAATCATCGATCTAAGATTGTGCAAATTCAATCCATTCATTTGGCACTTCATGTGAGCATACTTCATTTCTCCTCCGCAAACACTTGCCGTGGATGTCCCACTGGGGCTTCGCATCCGTGTCTTTCATCGAAACTCTAGGAGGACATGTTCTTTCAATTCTCCAAATCCTCAAAATCCTCAAAGGTCCAGATCCTCGAATTTCAACATTTGTTCTCTTTTCAATCGGGACTTGCCCGAACTACGGCGACCTGAGCTCCTCCCAAGGAGGGGAACGTAGGCAACCATAATTGGTTCGGTCGAAATCACAAACAAATCTCAAAAATTCGGTCTCATCAAGGACCGTTCCTATACACTTTCTATCCTTCCGAGCTTGATTCTCGATATCAGTTGGTTTTCTCTTGTGATTAATCAAAATATTTGTTCATATCAGACTTAGTGTTTGAATAACCCGAACATCAATAAAAGGTTTTAAGCAGCCTTGTGATCATCACGAATAGGACAGATTTTCAAGTGTCTCGACAAGTCTTCTTTTTCTACATTATAGGAAAATAGAGCCAAACACTGTCTTTCTGTCAGTAGGGAATTCCATACACTTTTCCACACCTTATTGTGCTTATACTCTCTCAAAAGAGTCAAACCCTAAAGCGAGTGTGTCATACACCAATTCGGGATCCAATCCCATTCTTCGAAAGATGTGCCCCTGCACGTATATATTTCCGAGTCTATGACTGATTGGCTAAGGTCTGAAAAGATGGGTGCCTCCTTGGTCGCGTGATGATTCTGCCTGTAACGGGGCTGCATTGGATCTCTCATCATAACGTTCCATTTTGGGCCAAATGTTGGATCTTGGGGCTGATTTTGAGGGTGAAAATTGATTTTGGGGCTGCTGTGACTGCTGGAAGTTGCCTTTTGCGAATCTGTCCTTTTATAAATGCTGGGGCTTGCTGTCCAAGAAAGTCTGTTAATGTGACCATCCATCAGACATCAGCACTGGCTGCATCTGCAGCATTCCATCGGCGATCCGATACTTGCTCAAAACCTGTCCAAAGCAGCCCAAAACTGTATATGTCCATTCCCCTTAATCACCAAACGCATGGGAGAGGATTTGGGCATACTTTACACCCAATACATCCACAAATACACATACCAACATACCAAACCTCAAAAAAGCACCCAACCACAGCAAATGTCATTCTTTTTTGCCTTTCCTTGGGACGGACTTATGCATATAAAAAAATAAGTCTAGATACCATTAATAAGATACCTTTAGTCGCTAAACTACAAAGTGCAAAAAAAAATAATTGTTTTACAATTTAAAAGCAATAGAATAGTGCATGCATTGTTTCTTCTCTCTCTCTCTCAGAGTCCTAAAGCATGGCAAAAGGGGGCCGCCACAGTCACTCCGACTCTGAGTCGTCGCTGGAGTGGTCACCGCTCTCCCCGGAATCACTCTCCTCCTGCCCGTAGCCTCTCTGCGCCTCAAATCACAATCTGTACAAGGAGTTCAAATCCTGCAGGTGGCATATTCTGCCTTTATCATCTTCATCTTCAGACTTATCAGCATCATTTGAAAGGGCCCTAGATGCCTCAGTCTCCAAGCAGTGCTTGTCAAAGTCCATCTAGCAATGGCAAATCATCATCAAAAGTCCGTCTTGCAACGTCAAATCATCAATAATACCCATCTCACAACGGCAAATTATCAGCAGAATCTGCCTTGCAACGGTAATATCAACAACAAAGTTCGTGTTCTACTCGACAAATGTTTCCAAAGTCAACCCATCACTTCAAGTGATTTTCGTGTGCACAACCCTTGCAGGTAAGCACAACACATGTATGAAAGTATATCTCATTTCAATTGCAAATCATCTTGTCTTATGTTTGCTTTCTCGTAAGAGTCATTTCTTTTTCTTGGAGTTCATCTCGCGATACTTTTGAGTTAATCTCGATCCTCTTTAGGCTTGTTCCTATACCTCTTTAGGCTTGTTCCTATGCGTAGGCTTGTTATTACACCTCTTTAAGCTTGTTCCTATATCTCGCTAGGCTTGTTCCTATGCGTTAGGCTTGTTCCTATACCTCGCTAGGCTTGTTCCTATGCGTTAGGCTTGTTCCTATATCTCGCTAGGCTTGTTCCTATGCGTTAGGCTTGTTCCTATACCTCGCTAGGCTTGTTCCTATGTGTAGGCTTTTTCCTATATCTCGCTAGGCTTGTTCCTATGCGTAGGCTTGTTCCTACACCTCTTTAGGCTTGTTCCTATATCTCGCTAGGCTTGTTCCTACACCTCTTTAGGCTTGTTCCTATATCTCGCTAGGCTTGTTCCTATGCGTAGGCTTGTTCCTACACCTCTTTAGGCTTGTTCCTATATCTCGCTAGGCTTGTTCCTATGCATAGGCTTATTCCTACACCTCTTTAGGCTTGTTCATATATCTCGCTAGGCTTGTTCCTATGCGTAGGCTTGTTCCTACACCTCTTTAGGCTTGTTCCTATATCTCGCTAGGCTTGTTCCTATGCGTGGGCTTGTTCCCATAACTTTGTGGGCTTGTTCCCATACCTTTTTAGGCTTACTCCTGTACCTTTTTAGGCTTGTTCCTATACCCCTTTAGGCTCGTTCCTATGTCTCCAATCTTTCGGGGTGACTCCCCTTGTAACAGTCAATTCTCGGGTTGACTCCCCTTGTAACAGTCAATCTTCGGGGTGACTCCCCTTGTAACACTCAATCTTCGAGGTGACTCCCCTTGTAATAGTCAATCCTCGGGTGACTCCCCAAAGAAACAGTTAAACCTCGGGTGACTCCCCAAAGAAACAGTCAAACCTCGGGTGACTCCTCAAAGAAACACTCAAACCTTGGGGTGACTCCCCAAAGAACAGTCACTCTTGGGTACAAATGCCCATTACCTTGCTCTTGGGTACAAACGCCCATCACCTCGCTCTTCGGGTACAAACGCCCATCACCTCAATCTTGGGTAAAAATGCCCATCACCTCGTTCTTGGGTACAAACGCCCATCACCTCACTCTTGAGTACAAACGCCCATCACCTCACTATTGGGTACAAACGCCCATCACCTCACTCTTGGGTACAAACGCCCATCACTTCGCTCTTCGGGTACAAACGCCCATCACCTAGCTCTTGGGTACAAACGCCCATCACCTCGCTCTTGGGTACAAACGCCCATCACCTCGCTCTTGGGTACAAACGCCCATCACCTCGCTCTTGGGTACAAATTCCCATCACCTCGCTCTTGGGTACAAATGCCCATCACCTCGCTCTTCGGGTACAAACGCCCATCACTTCGCTCTTGGGTACAAACGCCCATCACCTCGCTCTTGGGTACAAAGGCCCATCACCTCGCTCTTGGGTACAAATGCCCATCACGCTCTTCGAGTACAAACTCCCATCACTTCGCTCTTGGGTACAAACGCCCATCACCTCACTCTTGGGTATAAACACCCATCACCTCACTCTTGGGTACAAACGCCCATCACCTCGTTCTTGGGTACAAACGCCCATCACCTCGCTCTTGGGTACAAACGCCCATCACCTCGCTCTTGGGTACAAACGCCCATCACCTTGCTCTTGGGTACAAATGCCCATCACCTCGCTCTTGGGTACAAATGCCCATCACCTCGCTCTTCAGTACAAACGCCCATCACCTCGCTCTTGGGTACAAATGCCCATCACCTCGCTCTTGGGTACAAACGCCCATCACCTCGCTCTTGGGTACAAACGCCCATCACCTCGCTCTTGGGTACAAACGCCCATCACCTCGCTCTTGGGTACAAATGCCCATCACCTCGCTCTTGGGTACAAACGCCCATCACCTCGCTCTTGGGTACAAATGCCCATCACCTCGCTTTTGGGTACAAACACCTGTGGCCTCTTATTATCGCCACCCCAATGTATGAACTACGATTCGGCTTGATTCCCTAATGGGATACGTAGGAATCCTTTTCATAAGGGTCCAGCCGCTCGACCATCCTGGTCATCTCTTCCAGCCAGTCTTTGTCCGGCTAGGGATTCTCATTTTTGTCGACGACCCCACTTTCCGTGGAAGCGACGTCGTCGAGGGGCTCTATGAGTACCCCGACCTGAACTCATGTTTTTGGGCCCGTTTTCCCTAAGTTACAAAGAGTTTGCCTTAATTTTGGGCTTGCTTATTCATTTATTTGCATTTTGGGCTTTTCTTAACTATTTATGTTCATTTGTTCTTGGGCCTGTTTCCCTCGGCCCAGTCTGTCCTAAAGATGATCGGTGTCGTCCGACACAGGATGACCCCAAAGCGGTGGAAACTCCATATCGTACGACATAGGAGTTCCTCTTAGCATGCCTATAAATAAAGGGCCTTGCTGATCATTTGGGGGGGGGGACTTTGGAAAGTAAGGTCACTCTGCTAAAATAGAGACTCACATTCTCTCTCATACACACACACTCACCTCCCTCCTCACACACACACATCCAAGCGAAAGTCCAAAGGTGGTCATTCCTTGTTGGTGTTTTGAAGGGGTGAACACCATACTATTGGTGCTTTTACCTTGTGGACTACAATAGGTAGTCATTAAACTCCTCTCACCTCTGTTTACATCTGGTTTATTTGTCTATTTACCTTGCATGCTTACATGATTTGATATTATGTGAAATATTTGGGATCTTTGCATGATAAAGGTTATGGAGATGTGAATCTTCAATATTCACATCTCCTCACCTCAGATCTGAACATTTAGTAGTCTTAGTTGCATTAAAGTTTGAATCTTGGTTGAATTTGTTTGAGTTAGGAGGTGATGGCTACATGATCATGGCCAAAGACATGTGATTATTCACATTTGGCCATTAAAGCCATGTGATCCTCCCATAATACTCACGTAGGATTGTTATTCTATTGTTTCCATTTGGTATTGTAGCTTAGTTTCATGTTTTGTGCAATGTGGGATCAATCTGCTGAGGATCACTAAAACAGGACATCTATGTCGTCCGACACAGGACACCACAAGGAGTCCTGTGTCATACGACATAGAGATCCCAGAAAGCTGCTTGGCTTTCAGTGACTTCAGATCAACCCAGATTGACCCCCTTTGTGTTTTAAGGCTGTGTTTAAGTAGTTTTTAGTTCATTTACCATTGTTTGGGAAGTCTGAGATCCATTTCGGTGTGAACTACTGATGGAGGCAGTTTATGTCGTCCGACACAGGTCACTCTTGGTGTCCTGTGTCATACGACATCCGTATCACAGAAAGTCAATCTTGACTTTATTTACTCTAATCAACCCCAAATTAGTCTTGGACTCTAAATAATGTCTCTCTATAATTAAAATAGCTATGTATTAGTTTTAGATTAGCTTTGGTGGCTTAACCACCCCCTTTGTAAGAGGCAATCTGATCAGGATGTCTTATGTCGTCCGACATCCCTCTCTTGGGGAAGTCCTGTGTTGGACGACATCCGAGGTCTCTGGACAGACTGTCTCAGCCTTTGCCTTGTAATCGAAGCAATTGTTTATAAGGGTGTGGCCTCCTTTCAATGGCTCACAAGTTGTATCCAGTTTCAATATCATTAAGTGAAATCCAAATTTCCATGGCTTGCTTGTTGACACAAATTGCACACACTTAGAATGATCTTATTGTCCATTGTTTGATTGAAAGTCTCGAAAGAGGCAATGTGGGTGAGCTCTATATTCTCTTCCCACATCGTAACCAGACCCCCGGACCCATTTTCTCTCTAAAAAAGGTTTTTCAATGTTTTCCTCAAAAACGGCGTGGCGACTCCTAATAAAAAATATGATTTTATAATTTTCGGCAAGCGTTCATTCAGTCGTCACCAACGTGGTCAGAGAGGGAACATACAGACTTGCCAAGCCCAATGGTGAAAAACTCAAACACCCGTGGCATGCCAATCATCTCACAAAGTATTACTTCTGAGCTCGTCGACAGACACCAGCGCCCTTTGGGCACCGTATCTCGTGGTTCTTCATGTATCTTTCTCGAAAAAGAAGTTTTTGAAGTTTTTGGAAGTTCGTAAGGGATAAACTATAAATCCCAGAGAAATCAAGTTGTAAGAAATCAAACCAATTCTCAATGAAAGATCATCGTTTTGATTTCTTTGTAAATTCTAGACCTTTTAATCAAAGTACAAAGATCGGTTGAAGCCAGACTTCGACCGACACAATCACTTTGATCAAGTATAAAGATCAGTCGAAGTCAAACTTCGGCGTTTACAAACACTTCAACCAAGTATAAAGGCTAGACGAAACCAGACTTCGTCGATAGCTATAACGGAATAAGACGACTCGTCCAGACGATCTTGCCTCCGAGCAATGATCTATGGACCTTCGTACTATACCTACGAGCCATTGTTAAGTTAAAAAAGCACAAGTATGAACAAAGGTCAGTCGTATTGAGACGACCTATGTTCTGGTCATCACTGACGACGACCATACACACTTGTCTTCAAACTTGCTCATTCACTAAGTTATTATCATATGCTATCTACGTTAACATACAGATTAACAAGCATAAAATGACAAACATCAAGCATTAATAAAAACAGATCATTGTACGACCCCCTCTAAACGACGAGGAAACGGGTCAATTACAGTACGAAATATAAATTGTTTTAGAACATTGTTTGAGACCACAAAACTAAAAGGAAAAATTGTTTACAAACTACAAGTTGAATATAACTACTACGGATCATCGACATTCAATGGAGTCTCGTCTGGATCAGGGCCGTCATCAACGAAGTGAGCGTAATAAGCATCAAAATTCTTGGGATCTATGGCCGGGATGGGCCACTCTTCCTTCCCATCCTTCTCATCATCCTCCTTGATGATGAGTAGATGATAGTCATCAAAGGGGACGAGATGATGGGCCGAATGAGAGGCCAAGTCATATGATTCCTCGGCGCAAAGATCCGCAAGCTTCCTTACGGAGATTAAATCTTTGGTCTCCTAATCCACCAGAGCTCGTCTAGCCAAATGCTTGGCGCCATCCCTGAAGAAGCCCTTTGCCTTGTCAGTTATCATTAGGAGGCACTCATTGCTCTCCTTATACTCCTTGACAGCATCCAGCTTGGCTTGATCTAGAGCAGCCTGATGATCAACCTTCATCTTCTCAATCTGCTCCAGGGCGGCGTCATATTCAGACTTCATTTTTTCAAATTTAGCATTCGCGGCACGAAGGCCGTTGGAGAAGGTTGTCACTTCCTGTTCAGCCTTTTCTTTATCTGACACCAACTTGGCTTTATCATTCTTCAAGAGGCCGACCTCCACCAGAGCCTCGTCTTTTTGCACCATCAGGGATTCGTAGGCCGCCGTCAGCTCACCAACGTTCTTCTCGGCCTCAGCAAGCTTCAGCTCTGCCGTCTCTTTGACTCCAACCGATTGAACGAGCTGATCGCTAGCCCGGCGCTCCGCTTCAATGCATTCCCTGTAGTCAGAGGTCATAGCCTCCATCATCGACGATAGCTGCACCAACAAGATCATAAATACAAGTAGATGATAAAGAAATACTTGTGAAAATGTGTAAGTGAATTACCTCAGTCTGGATCATCCCAAGACAGGCATGATAAGTCTCGGGGGAAAGTTTGGCAGTCTTCAACCTGCGGACGAGATCGACATCTCTGGCTCGTCGGGTGACGGCCGTCCCCATGATAAGTGGCAGGCCATCCCTCTTCAAGTAAGGGACTCCAGATATTGAAGGAACCTGGGTGAGCTGAGTTGCCAGCTGTAAGTACCAAAATCCGGATCGCCAAAAACCGTTAACTGGCCCGCTCCAGGTTAACCGGAACCCGTTAAGCTCCCCGTTCTCAAGCCAACAGGACATCCCAGAACTAACCCGTGCATCCCAACATCGAAGCGTACTCAACATACGTCGTCGCACGTAAAAGTACAACTTTTCCTGAAAAACGCACTTTCCGGCACTTTCCGGGGGCGTTTCGGACATTTTTCGGACAGTTATTTAAAAAAGGGACAAAACCGGGAGTAATGGCACGAAAAACCATGCCCTCGTGAATCACAGGGGCACGTGGCACGCATGCCACAGCCCTTCGGTCAATATCAATCAGATTTCAGTGTGAAAAGACCAAAATACCCCTGGGATGTTGTCACAGTCCGTCCGGACTCTTTTGCAGGCAAAACAGAGTTGCCAGCAAGTCCCTCCAATTTCAAAAATACCACAAAACCCCCTGAAATTCAGGTTAAGTCCGTCCGGACTCTTTTTCAAATTTACCCTATAAATACAGAGGGCTGTCAAACATTTTGAAGGAGGAAAAAACTTATCCATTTTCACAAATAGCCACGGCCCAAACTGGTTTCACCCGCTCCATAGCCCCGTTTTACCTCGATTCGCCTGAAAACTTTGTATTTCAACAAAATACACACCAAACAACCTCGAAACACCGTTCCAAACATTAAATTGTATCCCGTATACGCCTCCCGAGCCAAAAGAGTCAACCCCTAGCTATAGGTAACACTTTCTCTCCCTAAACACTCGTTCCGTCTCGGTTTACGCGCCAGTCGCTACAACCGTTTCGGTCGAACGTTGTTGAAATGTAGACGTCACCGTCAACGGGGTTTGGTATGTTTTAGTCCCGGATCCTCTTCTCTTCCTGTAAGAGAAGTAATCTAGGGTTAAAACGGCCTTTCGGCCCCGTTCCTTTACTTTTCATGTCATTTACAATTCCGGATCGTTTGATCCGTTGAACGTCATTTACTTTACGCAACTTTATAGTCCGAACCGTTTGGTTTGTGATAGTCATTTAACGGTCCGGATCGTTTGATCCGTTGAATGCTATTTACTTAACGCACTTTTAAAATCCGGGTCGTTTGATTCCGTCGATACCGCACTTTAAATACTGTCATTTACAAGTCCGAGCCATTTGGCTCGTGATAGTATTTACTTATCAAAGTCCGAGTCGCAAAATGATTCGTTGATCGCATATCATTTAATGCTTTTTTCCCGTAAAATCGCTAACAGTGTAATGCCCGGTTCAAAACCGGAGTTCGACATTCGAACTCTCTTTCAAAAAATGCGCGAAATGACGTTTGGAATCCAAACGATCATCTTCAAACTTAAAACCCTACATTTGACATTCAAATCTCATTTAATTATTTTTTCCCGTAAAATCGCTAACAATGAAATGCCTGATTCAAAACCGGAGTTCGACATTCGAACTCTCTTTCAAAATGCGCAAAGTGACATTTGGCATCCAAACGATCATCTTCAAACTTAAAATCCGACGTTTGACATTCAAACGCTCTTTTCTTAAAAGTCAACATTTGACACTTAAGTTAAAAGTTCAAAATCATCACTCGTATCACTTTTCCTAAAAAACTCCAAAACCAATGTTTGTCATTCAAACGCTCGCTTTTTCCAAAAAGAATCACAAAATCAACGTTTGACATTCAAACCAAGATTAAGCTTGTCATTCAAACCCCCATTTTCAAAATGCTAACACACACACACACGCACACATTTTCGAGAAAGGTAGAAAGACTCGTCATACGAGGCATTTCGGGTGATCTCAAAATACTCTTCCCGAAACGTAACGTGACCTCCGAACCTAACAATCTCTGGTACCCAAAAACCCTTTTCATCGTTTTTGCTACCAATAAAAATGACACCCCTTTTCAAAGCCTTTTCCTCGTTTTTGCTACCAATAAAAACGACACCCCTTTTCAAAACCTTGTCCAAAGTTTTTGCTACCAATATAAACGACACCATTTCACTAAAGCCGTTTTTCAACGTTTGGGCTCAAAATACAAAATCACGTGGCGACTCCTCTCCTTCCCGAAAGCGAGGTCTCAAACACCAAATCCCGCGAAAGACAACCGCGGTCGCCCAGCGCGAACCCCGGGTAATTTCAGTTGGCGGCCCCGCTGGGGACAAGGATACTTTTTCAAAACGGCCGTCGTTTTTCAAAAAGTCTTCCGTGGGTCAAACATTCATTTACCCTTCCTCGTTTTTTTGTGTGCATGTGTTGTTCAAAACCTCTAATGGTTTTCTTTCAAAAGGTGTTGCATTATCGTCTCTTTCAAAATCATAACATATTCGTGCATTCCCGTTCATACTTGATTTTCATGCTACATTTTGAACTGCGCATAAAATTCTTTAAGACACATTCTGAAAATCTCTATTTTACTCAGAAAAGGAATTTTAGTGACCGCACACTACTTGCACTGCTGCCTCGGTACACCGCACTTCACGTGCACTTGCTGCCTCGGTACACTGCACACTACGACCCGTAACCCGGGATGACCGTTCAGTTGCAGCTCGGTTGGTCTGCCAGACACCTTTCGAGCGCACACGGGGTCGTCCCAAACAGCCCATCCTAGCCCGTGTAAGCCATGCACTCTTTGTGTCACACTTCGTCCAAGACCCCGGTTGGTTTTTGGCTTAGTACGTGTCATAAAGCCCAAGTGTATGTTTTTTATGCCGGGTTCCGCCACGAGTCAAGCTCAAAAGATTGAGACCGAAGGTCGTTCCCGACCCGAAGTCTTGAGCTTTTCAACCTTGACTTTGACGCGGAGCTCTGCCGAAAAATATACCCGAAGGTTCAATGTGACACCGTGTCACCAAACCCTCAACGTATGCATCGTGCCAGCCACAACTTGGCCAACGCCAAAAGCTAAGGCTCCTCGCGCAAGCGAGTCAGGAGAGGTCATGCCGAAATTTTGACACGATCCCCGCCTTAACTTAAGGATATTGACTTCGACTGTGGCCCGCGTGTCACATACGTTGGAAGTTTGCGTGACCAGCTAGCCTTAAGTTCACTTTTTCCTTTGTCGGTGGAACTCGCTTGCCTTATAGGACCCTCGTTCGGGATTGTCCGTCCCAGGAAGATGATCTATAGGTGCAAAACGAGGGGCTTATAAACATAGTGACGAGATCCACTGATTAGAGCCTTAGGTTAGTTGCGAAAAAGAAGACACGATCTTTTCCAACCGATTAGGACTCTGAGAAAATGCGTTTTAAGTAAACATTAATCGGTAACTGCACATTGCACTAGCCCAAAACCCTGAGCCAAATACCCTTTCCGAAGCTTAAACCCTGCCTTTCGTTCCCTGCAGCGAGCAGAAAGTGGTTCAGAATTCCGGGTCGCCGCCTCGCGAGTCACGATTACGGCGTCCCGACAGCGGTTCTTCGGTTCCCTCAGTTCCCTCAGCCAGAATATCCGACATGTCAAGCTCACCGAGAAATCGTGACGGGGACGGACCCCCGCCACTGGTAACAGATATGACATTGGAAGAAGCCATCCGGGCTTGTAAGGTTCACAAGAGGCAGAAAGAAGATCAGCAGAATTTCGTGGTACAGCTTCTGAATGAGCGAGGTGTTGTAAGTACCCAAATCTGGCTCATGCCTTCCGGTTAAGTTTCCCGGCAATTCCCCGGACTTTCCTAAAGTTCAGGGGCAATTTGGGAACTTTCCCAAACCTTCCAAGGGATGAAGGACTTGCTAGGAATTAAAATTCCACGCAGTCCCTGTAGCGTCGTGAGAAAGAATTTTATCTTTTTGTTGTCGCCACCTATATTATTCGTTTGGAAACATAGGAAAACCATTTTTTGAAAGAGATTTGGGTTCGGGGCTTAGGTTATGAAATGGGTAGGTCAAGGAGCATCCATTTCACCCAATCCGGAGATTGGTCTTGCTAAAGAAAAGAGAGGTTTTCAATCTTTACAATATATAGAATTAAAGAAAACAAATAAACCCTAATCAATTTCTTGATTAGAAATGTCGGATTGTATGCTTCGAGATCGCCTTCATTGACTGAAGGGACTCTAGGCTAATCCTTTTGATGGAATTACACTACTCTAAAATCAATAGAGGGGTTGAGAAGAGAAACGAAAGTTAAAGGATGATTACCTTTTGAGGAGGGATTCGGACAGAGTTTCGACTCAAGTTTAGAGTTGAAACTTTATACGGACAGAGCTTCGCCTCGATCCTTGATTTGGATCTTGATGCGGACGGAGCTTCGCCTTGGTCCTTTGATTCGGGCTTCGATGTTTGTTAATCAACAAGGTTGATGAACAAACTTTGGGAGTTGTTTTGTGAGTGATTTGAAGGAGTCTTTCGTGGAAAGAAACCAACAAAATGTGTGTGTTGTGTGTTTTCTTGATCAAGGATCAGAATTGTCGACCCCCTAAACACTGAAAGTCATCCAGTATTTATAGGAGGTTGGAGAGGTGAAGGTGGAGAGGTAAAATCCCCTAGGAAGGTTCCAGAACTCAGTTCTGATTGGATACCTGAATTGATAAGGTTTTATCCAAAAAGAGAGTTTGAAACGGAGAAGGAGAGTGATTTCTGCATATCCTGTCGAGGGGATATCTCGCGCGAGATATGATATCTCGTGCGAGATAACTAGTCTGATGACTATTTTGTCCTCTTCAGTTGTTCCGTTAGTCAGTTAGGTCCAAAACTAACGAGGTTAGTAAGAAACTTAACGAAACAAGACGAAACTGATATGCTTTCATCAAAACATAAAAGAGAGATGAAGAGTAGTGTAATCATGTAACTATGGGTTCAGAATGGGGTGTCTACAGAGCCCATCGGCGACAGGTCTTATGAAAGAAGAAGTGTCGTCGATAGAAAAGACATCATTCTGAACACTGGGATGGTCGTGCCGCACGGCTGCCTACGTATCTCTATCGGAGAATCAGACCAAAACGTAGTTCAACTCCAAAACACGAAAAGGTTGCTTTAGGTATTTTGAAAATCATTTTTGAAAATTGAAGAGATTTTGTTTTTGAAAAGGCAAATTCATACTGAGGAATCAAATCAAGACCCAATTCTGAATATACCTGTTTGTCTGAAGATTCGCCTCTTTGGGCTCCGAACCTGCGGGGAAAGATGTTAGAAAACAAATATTTACCTGTCCGGTCCTTTGCATTCTGTTGGGTTTTCTTTTGAGACTGAAGTGAGGTGACGATCCTGGAGATTCGGGACCGAGCTTTTGTTGAGGTGACGATCCTGGCGATTCAAGACCGAGCTTTTTGTTGAGTAGTACTCGACATACTACTTGTAGATGCTTGACATACCTACTTGGTGACGATCCTGGCGATTCAAGACCGAGCATTTGTTGAGGTGACGATCCTGGCGATTCGGGATCGAGCTTTTGTTGAGGTGAGTACTCGACATACTACCTGTAGATGCTTGACACACCTACTTGGTGACGATCCACATGTCTGGGCGTTGAATCGGGCTTTTGGTAAGGTAAGTATTTGACATACTGACCCTAGATGCTTGACGCATCTTAGATGTTTGACACACCTAATTGTTGACGATCCACCTGCCTGGGCGTTGAATCGGGCTTTTTGTTGGAATATGCTTGACGCATGGCACTTGACGTGATGGATGCTTGACGCGATGGTTGCTTGACGCAATGGTTGCTTGACGCGATGGTTGCTTGACGCGATGGTTGCTTGACGCAATGGTTGCTTGACGCGATGGTTGCTTGACGCTTGAAGAGAGGCTCGACGCACTTAATTGGATGCATTGCTATATGGAAAGGTAGATGGTAGGCGAAATCCAAACACCCAACATGTTTGATCTAAAAGTAAGCACTTGACGTGCTTTAATTCCTACAAGAGGGTTAGTGAAAGCATTTGCATAACAACATATATTCACTTAAGCATTTGTTTGTTCAAGATGATCAATGTGCACTCGACTCCAAGAATCAGCGGGGAGAATGAGTTCTATTATGTGAGATTGAAAATTGTTTGTGTGATTTAGATTTTGGTTCAGAAGACTAACTCGTGAGGGCCATCTAAAGATTGAATGAGACAATCGTCTAATAGGATTCCGTTGAGATAACCCAAGTTCAACACTAAGGTTCAGGATACTTTAAGAATTCTTCGTTGTCGCAGGACTTTTCATCGTCAAGCCCCTAAGTTTCTCGTGTGATGATCATTGACTGAACAAGTTCTAAACCACTCCAATGGCTTTTTCTATGTAGAACTTATGCTGCCTACTCCAAAGCACTTATTTTCCAAGGCTTCTCTTGATACTAAGCCCCAAGACTTCTTGTATGTTGTAGATGACTTCGTGAACAGGCTTGTGAGGCTGCTTAAATTGAAGAAGGTTGAAGGATTCCCTCCCTTTTTCCTTTGATTTTTTTTTTGTGACGCACCCTGGTTTTTGCCTAGACCGCCCTTTCGGGTTTTCAATCTAGCGGGCATCTCTTTTGCGTCTTTTGCTTTTTGTGCTCTAACTTTTGCCTAGGCCGCTCTTTACGAGTTTTCAACCTAGCGAGCCATTTTTTTTTTTGAAAAGTATGTTTACTCGAAGGGGACTCAGTTGGAAGAATCTCATTGAGGAGAAAGATGAGATCTTAAGTTTAGTTGAGGAGAGACGGACTCTATTTTTTTGGAAGGTGATCCAAGCATTAACTCTTTTTATGGAGGAGTATATTCTCTGATGATGAGAGTGAGAAGGGAAAAGGAAAGCCCCTACTGGAAATTAGATTACTCTTGAGATTTGAGTAGAGATTGACTGAGGGAGGAAAGGTTAGGAAGCCCCAGTTTTGATGCTTGGATTTCAAGAGTGTGTATGAGAATGGCTAAGAGGAAGCCCCTAGATTCAACAAAGAACTCTAAATGGCTCAAATGTCTAGAAAAGTTGTTCTACCTTTAATGGACCTTGTATCATCTAGAAATTTCTTAACGAGTTTGAAAAGAAAGCCAATCATTAGCATGACTTAAGGCTAAACATTTTTCTTTATGGATTGATGTTGAAAGTCTTCTTCATTTGCGCTGCCATTCAGGCTTCATGGTAAGAGGATGTTGATGAATCCTCTTTACTTGACTCTTTTTCTCTGCGGGAGAGTCCTTCTTGCCTTTGTTGAAATTTCATCCTTGTTGTGGGGCGATGAAGGCTTTGAGAGTTTTTTTTTTTTGATGCTCTATTTTTGCCTAGGACGATTTGAGGAGTTTCGACCTAGCGAGCTTTTTATTTATTTTTGTACTCTCAAAGCCTTGAATTGAGTAGCCCCACTCTTCTTGGGATGAATGTTAATAGCAGCGCCTTTGGCTTCCTTCGTTTGTTGATCTTCGACTTTCAACATGGGTAATGTTTAGCCTTAAGCCTTCTAAGGATAGTTTTCATTTCAAACTTGTTTAGAAGTTTCTATTTTTCGTGATGATTTAAGGAATGAGGGTCCACTATTCAACATAGATCAAATGATACTCATAAAGAAAAACAACTTTTGGAAAAGTGTTTAGGATAAATAGATAACTTTTATTGATAAGGAAATTCGAAACAGACTCGATAGTTTACTTGACACAAACTAGAGAGGATAAAGATGGACTAGAATGACAGAACGACTCTTCGAGAACATACTAGGAAGCTATCCTAATCTCGTTTTTTTTTCAAAGGAAAAAAGGAGAGGACAATCGGAGCCCCAAGGCGGTGATGCTTCAGTTGATCTTTCGGGCTTCATACAAGTCTTGGATGGCATCCCTCAAATTGTAGTAATTGTTGGTGTCATGACCACTAAACTGATGGTAATCGCAAAACTTGTCGTGGTCCCAATCTTCCCTCATTTTCTTAGGATGATAGTCTTCCATTGGCTTCAGTTTTCCTTGGCCTACTAGATCATCGAACATTTCCTTAAGAGTAGCCCCACCAAAATCATGATAGGTACGACCGGTGTTCCCTTTTGTTGGACAATTCTCCTTTTCTGAATTCTTTCTAAGACGGATCAATTCATCAATTCTAATGCCTGATTTATGGAGTTCGAGGAAACTAGGGAAGTAATTGCCGACAAGCTTCTCTTGGTACTCTTCGCGGAGACATTGAAGTAGGATATGAATTTGTTCGTCTAGGCTTGGCCTATCAACGATTTCAGTCAGTTTGGTCCTCCATCTTTTGGCAAAATCGGCGAATGACTCATTTTGTTGTTGCTTTGTTTGGTCAAGGTCTCTCCTAGTAGTGCGGTAGGTAGTGTTGTCCTCAAATTGCTCTTGGAAGGCACGACTAGCGAGTGGCCAATCAAGCCTTGTGGAGAGTGGAAGAGTCATGTACCAATCTCTAGCGGCACCATTGAGGGTTTGAGGGAAGCATTGATCTAGCAAGTTGTCATCGACACCCATAGGTAGCATGGCCCAAGAGTAGGTTTCCAAATGAGCTTTAGGGTAAGTAGAACCATTGAATTTTGCAATGTCGGGTGTCTTGTACTTTCTAGGAAGCTTTGACATGGATTGATGAAGGGTGTCATAGTCGATAGAGAGCGAGGCTCCCTTGCTCACATCGAAGGATGCAAGTTTATTTTCTAGAATTGCCATGGTAAGGGGTTCGTTCTTGCTTTCCCTCTTCCTTTCTTTCTGGGAAGAATAACTCTCATTGTCGGAGGAGGAAGACGATGAGCTAGACTCATACACCTTTTTCTTGTGCTTGCGGTGGTTTTTAGACTTCTTAGTGCATGATACTTCATCATCGGAAGAGGTCCTACTTTCTTTCTTCTTTGAGCTTAATTCGGCCAATTGTAGTTTCATGGCTTGGAGTTCGTCAACCATGGATTTCATTTCTCCGGCTTGGATTCTCCTTTCAAGTTCTAATCGTGCCTCCATTTCATCGGCTTGGGCTTGTAGCATTTCTTCATATCGAATCCTTTGATCCTCAATTTTCTTCTTGAGTGCTTCGGAATTCATCGTGTCGGAGGAAAATTGAAATGCTACCGTTGAAGAGGTAAGGGAGCTTGACGACCTTAGAGATGAACTCGAGATATCCTAACGAAACGCCTCTTAGAAGATTAGCCCCAAACGATCCTAGACGGAGAAAAGGATGATGGTTAAAATTACCTCACGAGTGATTTTTTTTGAAGTTTTATTTTTATTAGAGACGGAGTTTTGACTCAAGGAGGGAGCGCACATCGATTATCAATCACAAACACGAAATCTGCAAATAATATCTCGCGCGAGACAAGGGAATCTCGCACGAGACAACCATTCGGAAAGATGGATTTTTCTTCTTTTTATCTCCTAAATTCACGGTCGGACGGACAAAGATCCGTTTTCTATCTAGCATCCTAGGTAAATCTGGCAGGCATACGTGATTCGAATCAAACCTAGGGACTCGATAATTGACCATTCTTTGTAAAATAAAGCCATGTAAAACTGATCGGAAGGATTTTTTTTTTTCTTTAAAGGGACTTCCGAAAGGGTCATTCCGAAGGGACTTTTTCTTTTTCCGAAGGGAATTTTCCGAATCCTTTCTCGATAGTCAATTTTATATTAGCTTTATTTTGGTCAAAGACAAGAAAAATTACCGAGTCAAAACCGACCGGTCACGGAGTGTTCCTAGAAAGACAATCTACATGAAGATGTGGCGATGCAGGGCTGGAAGGCTAGGCTTCCCGCGATATGACAATCTAAGTGGATTGAATACGCGGAGTGGGATGGTCCAACTTCGGAGAGACCGGCGACTAGGTGGTTACCGTCATCCGTCCTTAGTGTGGGTCCCGGGTTTATAGAGGGTATGAAGTGCAATGACAGTTATAGTATGATGTGCGCGTGTGTGAGAGTCAATCTAGGTGATAGAGAAAAATAGAGATTTTTTTGAAAATCAAAAGGAAAACAGATAGTGGTCGCACCAAGTGGTTGCCTACGTTTCTCCCAAATTAGGAAGACTCAGGCCGTCGTAGTTCCACATAAAGAGAGATAAAGAGAGATAAATAATTCAATTTACAACTCCCGAATCCCCAATGGACCGGACTTTAATTAGATAAAACCCAATCGCACGCAGTTCATAAATAATAATCAATTATTTAAATGAAATAAAGATTCGAGTTCTATACCTTAAGGGAGGCCTTAAGATGTGGGAACTCTGCATATAATGAATTCTGGGATCCCCCTTGCGTGTTCGGCTCTCGTCTTGGACTATGAGATGAACGGGAGAAACCAGAAAACAACAAGATTGCCGAGGCGATATCTCGCGCGAGATATGATATCTCGTGCGAGATATGCCTCATCTGAGAGCAGAAAATTCGAATTTACAAAAATTTTTGAAAACCTCTCTTTTAATTTTGACGCAAGTTTAAGCCTCTTAATTTTAAATCCCCAGCGGAGTCGCCACTGTAGCGTCGTGAGAAAGAATTTTATCTTTTTGTTGTCGCCACCTATATTATTCGTTTGGAAACATAGGAAAACCATTTTTTGAAAGAGATTTGGGTTCGGGGCTTAGGTTATGAAATGGGTAGGTCAAGGAGCATCCATTTCACCCAATCCGGAGATTGGTCTTGCTAAAGAAAAGAGAGGTTTTCAATCTTTACAATATATAGAATTAAAGAAAACAAATAAACCCTAATCAATTTCTTGATTAGGAATGTCGGATTGTATGCTTCGAGATCGCCTTCATTGACTGAAGGGACTCTAGGCTAATCCTTTTGATGGAATTAAACTACTCTAAAATTAATAGAGGGGTTGAGAAGAGAAACGAAAGTTAAAGGATGATTACCTTTTGAGGAGGGATTCGAACAGAGTTTCGACTCAAGTTTAGAGTTGAAACTTGATACGGACAGAGCTTCGCCTCGATCCTTGATTTGGATCTTGATGCGGACGGAGCTTCGCCTTGGTCCCTTGATTCGGGCTTCGATGTTTGTTAATCAACAAGGTTGATGAACAAACTTTGGGAGTTGTTTTATGAGTGATTTGAAGGAGTCTTTCGTGGAAAGAAACCAACAAAATGTGTGTGTTGTGTGTTTTCTTGATCAAGGATCAGAATTGTCGACCCCCTAAACACTGAAAGTCATCCAGTATTTATAGGAGGTTAGAGAGGTGAAGGTGGAGAGGTAAAATCCCCTAGGAAGGTTCCGTAACTCGCTCGATTGGATACCCGAATTGATAAGGTTTTATCCAAAAAGAGAGTTTGAAACGGAGAAGGAGAGTGATTTCTGCATATCCTGTCGAGGGGATATCTCGCGCGAGATATGATATCTCGTGCGAGATAACTAGTCTGATGACTATTTTGTCCTCTTCAGTTGTTTCGTTAGTCAGTTAGGTCCAAAACTAACGAGGTTAGTTAGAAACTTAACGAAACAAGACGAAAACGATATGCTTTCATCAAAACATAAAAGAGAGATGAAGAGTAGTGTAATCATGTAATTATGGGTTCAGAATGGGGTGTCTACAGTCCCTCGCTGGAAAGAGCTTCAAGAATGCCACCTTGCATGATTCTAGAAACAGGCTGAGTCATTAAAGGATAAGACCGCACGGCTTCATTAGCAAGTGGTTAATGCCGTACAGCTTCATTAGGAAGCACAAAACTGCCTATAAATAGAGGCCTCCTCTATTCATTTTGATATACAATTTTAGCACTGTTACTCTGCCAAAATAGAACCACGAGTTTCCAGAGAGCAAAACCCTCTCAAAATCACCTCCCTCCTCTCCAAAATCCCTCCAAAGTCACTCCTTCCTTAGGAAGGCTTCAAGGGAGATAGAGAAACACCACCATTGATAACCTCTCCTCCTTTCCTCTTTGAAATATACTTGCCATATTGTTATATTGATTACTTGCTTTCCATATTGCCATTCTATTGCTATTTATGTGATTTATTGCTATAAAGATCAAGTCTTTACTATGTAGATCATCATATCCCCCTTTACCCTATCACATAGGATTCATGGAGAATCCATCCCAAGGATGAACATTAAGACCATAAATGGCTTGTTCTAGGGTGGATATCTCACATGATGATGTGAAAATGTCATCTTTATCATATAAAAATGTCATCTTTTCATTAAAAATGTCATCTTTACTTATATAAATGTCATCCCCTTCCCATAGACCTTGCTTCTAAGGATTGTCCACCTAAATGGTTCTTAAAGGACATAGGAAAGCCATAAAGGTCTCCCCTTTACATTCCTAGTCTTAGCTTTCATAGTGTTCCTTACATATGTTTGCATAAAAATGTCATCTTTACTTTAAAAATGCATTCCCCCATGTCCCTCATGATTGGATCTCTCTCCAAGGATTACCTAGTGACCTTCTTAAGGCACAAAAAGGCATAGGATGAGTATAAAGATCCAATCTTTATACCCCTCCCCTTTGTTCCTTTTGGTACTTGAAGCATCTCTTGGGGCGTAATGGTGTAAAGGTCATATCTTTACATCGTTTCCTCCATATAAAGATGCCATAGTCGGATGTCCCTTTAGAAACGGACGAACCTAAGCCCCTACATCTCCGATCATCACTTGAGACAAGCATAAATGTCCCTATCAAGCCCGATTCGTCTCAAGATGTAGGATTGATGGGCAAAGGTACTTCCCTTCTAAAGAGTCTCATTCTTGGACTATAAAAAGAGGTGTCCTTATTTCGATCACATATGACCAAAGGTCACTTAATGATGATCGTAAGTCCAAGATGAGCACGGGATCAAAGTCCCGAACATATCAAAATCCAAGAAATCCCGAGTGATAACCAACCCATGGTTTATACATCCGAAAGACCACTTGGCACATTCCCCCTTCAAAATCACATCCCACACACGAAAGCACAAAGGCAAGAACGAAAGTTGGATCTTGGAAGACTTGCTTCGGCAAGGCTCCTTGGGTGAACGCCAAACATTCTTCCCAAGGGGTAACTTAACCTCCGGACCCTAATCCTTTTTTTCAAAGTTTTGAGGAAAACAAAATGGCGTGGCGACTCCGTTTTTCAATTCAAACCGGATGTCTTCAAACCGATGTGAGGCGGTGACCCCTTACACGAGAAAGCGGTTCAACACAAAAAAAAAAAAACGCCGCGATCTTGGGCACCACATTCATAGTTTGGCGACTCCGCTGGGGATAACAAAAAAAAGAAGCTTTTATTTTTAATGAAAAATGATACTTGGTATATAGGTGGAAACCATTAAACTTCCCGTTATCGCCTCCTCACACAAGTTTGGGATAAAATATGGTCTAACAATGCCACGTACCGGTATCCTTTTGAAAAAAAAAGAAAATGCTTTTGAGTGGGTTAGCCTTCCACCGCGGATCCAAATTTCCTGCTTGCCTTCTTTTCCTTGTTTTTTACATGCATTTTGGTTTTTGGGATTGTGCACATTCTGAATACTGAACAGGAAGCTTTCTGGAGCTGAAAAGGTGCCAAAATGTTCGGGGAAACAACCTGCAAATAAAAAATATTGGAACCTGGAAAATTGCTTGATCCAGCCGTACGGCTTGATCTTCCCAGATCCTGGCCGGGCGACTTCTTTGGGCAATTCCACCAGGACACAATCTGAGGCTAATCTGGTAGCTTAGGCAGCTTGGGGCTATTCAGTTCCAAGACTGACCGGGCTCCAGAAAATTTACGTGCTTAATTGTTGCATTTCCCCCGTCCCGAAAAATCATTCCTTTTAAAACACATTTCTGAAAATATCTGTTTTAACTCAAAAAGGAAAATTTTTAGGAGGCCGAACACTACGCGCACCATTATATCCTGTACACTTTGCACGCACGTCCTTTTAACTCGAGGTGGTTGTTCAGCTGCAGTCACGGACAACATTACGATGCTCCCGGGTGCGCACGGAATCATCCCAAACTCCCCATGGCAGCCAGTGTCGACCAATGCACAGTCCGTGTCACACATTTTAAAACCGTGACTTTTGGTTGGTTTTTGGTCTAGATCGTGTCATATAGCCTAGTTGCATACCCCCGTAAAGGTCAAACCTTAGCCCATGACGGAAGTCAGGATTCTTCGCGCAAGCGAAACTCTGCCGAAATTCTGCCAAGGAAAAATTGGCAGAATCTTGACTCTGGCATTAACTTTGACTTTGACCCACACGGGACAAATAAGAGTCGAGCCCGAGTCTGTGCCAAAAAATCAAAAGATCTTTCGGGCAAGCGAAGCTCTACCGAAAAATTGTCAAGGAAAAATTAGCAAGATCTTGACCCGGCATTGACTTTGACTTTGACTCGCGCAACGTATGCAATAAAGTTCAATGTGACACCGTTTCATCCGGCTTTTACCGTCCGACCCATGCCTATTATTTTCTTGGACAAATGCCTAAAGTCAAAACATCAATCGCGCAAGCGAAACTCTGTCGAAATTCCGTTAAGGCTGAAAGACGAGACTTTCTCGGCATTGCCTTGACTATAATCCGCATCGCTCGTGCGTTAAAAGTTCCTATGACCCACTAGACCCATTAGGAGCGTTCTTCTCTCTCGGTCGGTGGGATCCGTGTGCCCTATAGGACCCTCGCCTGGGGCTGTCCACCCTGGGAGGTCGAAATACAGGTGGAAAATGAGGGGCTTATAGACGTAGTGACGGAACCCACTGATCCAGGATCTAGAGTAGTTGCGAAAAAGAAGGGCAACCCCTTTTCCAACCAAATAGAAATTAATAAAAGACACTGTTTTAAGTAAACTGAAAGATTCTTAATTGCATGTTACTTGAGCCTTCAGCCTAAACACCTACCTCCGAGTCTAAACCTCACCTACCTCCGAGTCTAAACCTCACTTACCCCGAGTCTAAACCTTGCCTACCCCCAAGTCTAAACCTTGCCTATCTCTTTTCCGCAGCACGAAAGAAGTGGGTGAGAATACCAGGTCAGTGGCTTTTCAGTGCGGAAACCTCTGGTTCAGACAGTTCAGCAGAATCATCATTTTTGTCTGCTTAGGGGTTTAGAATGGCGGATATGACAGAAAACAGTGATGGTACAGGAAATCTGATGACTAGAGAGGAAGAGTTAGCCCTCGCCTTGGAAAACAGCCGCAAGGTTCATGAAGAGCAGCTGACCATGCTCATCAGTACTCTCCGCCGTCATGGAGTTCAGGTAACAGTTGAGGCAAACGGTTCTCTGGTCATGGTCGAAGATGAGACTCCATAAACAGTGATCTCAGTCCCTCCATCCTATAACCCATACCCTCCGTTATATAACCAATACCCTCCATTCTACAGCCAAAACCTTTCTCCATCTACATATGATCCCTTACCAAGGACTACTCCTCTTCAGTCCTTTCCAACATCCCAGGCCATCACGGATCCATCGCGCCCCCAGCTTCCCAGAATGGATTGGGTTTCATCACACCTGTTCCTTAGTTTCAGCAGTACCTGCCAGTTTATGCTCCAGCTTCACCTAATCAGTTTGAGCCATGTGGCTATGTTCTGAGACCCCTATACCCGCCTGATTACAATCATGAGTTGCTAAAAGGAAATTCGGATGCCTCAAGTTTTCAGTTGTCATCCACCGGACTTGATGAATTCACTCGTCAGTTTCACCAGTCTACTGCTGTGGTTCCTTCTACTGATAAAAGTCTTGTTGCGAGTTCCAGTAACTCGAGTGTTCCCGTTGACCCCCATGTGGCAATATTGATGGAGCAAGTGAAACAAATGCAAGGAAAGCTTGATCTCATGATGAGTACCAGTACTCCCCCGATCCAAGATGTCGAACCAGGCAAAGAAATGATTCTGCCAAATAGAATGGGCATTGATTTCGTTGGACTCCCTTTCGACGAGTAGCTAACTCGGATTGTTGAGGCCCTTTCTTTGTGGGGCGTGATCTAGGAGGCATTGTGACAAGTCAAATCCGATTCAAACCCCTGATTCTCTTGATTTCCCTTGATTTCGTGCGTATGACTTGGTTTTTTCTCTCAAGCCGTTCGTCTCCCTCTAAGCTATTATATTCAAATGAGGACTATTCAGCGTTTAAAAGGGTCTGTCCAAGGGCTTTAAGACGTCGCGCGACATCACAGTCCCCCTTGGCCTTTTTTTCAAAAAAAACACCCCTGTGGTTTGCTGTTTTACACTTTAACCCTGTGGGCATACTTTACAGTTTCCCCCGCAGGTACAATAATCAACTGAGCACCATCGAATCTTGAGGACTGTCCCTCAAGCAAAATCGAGACAAATATTCCAATCAGTCTCCCCACAAATGTTCATCAAGATCATCGGCCCCGCTGCCATAGCATCAGAAAAATCCATTTTCTAGCAAGCAAAATTCATGTCCTATCAAGCAAAGTTCATGACTCCAAATTCAGCCAACCATCAACAAAGGTCGTCCCTCGCACTGCAAACTAGCATTTCATCAACAATAGTGGTCTAAGTCCCTCCGGCAGCCACAATTATCATCAAGCAGTAGCCTGAGTCCCTTGGCAGCTACCGTTCCTCATCATCAACAGTGGTCTAAGTCCCTCCAGAAGCCACAATTATCATGAAGCAGTAGCCTGAGTCCCTTGGCAGCTACCATTCCTCATCATCAACAGTGGTCTAAGTCCCTCGGGCAGCCACAATTATCATCAAGCAGTAGCCTGAGTCCCTTGGCAGCTACCGTTCCTCATTATCAACAGTGGTCTAAGTCCCTCCGGCAGCCACGATCACCGTCAGCAGTAGCCTAAGTCCCTCGGCAGCTACCGTTCCTATTCATCAAACAATGGTCTAAGTCCCTCCGGCAGCCACAGTCATCGACAGTAGCCTATGTCCCTTGGCAGCTACTCTTCATCATCATCAACAGTGGTCTAAGTCCCTCCGGCAGCCACGATCAACATCAGCAGTAGCCTAAGTCCCTCGGCAGCTACCGTTCCTCTTCATCAAACAGTGGCCTAAGTCCCTTCGACAGCCACGATCATCAACAGTATCCTAAGTCACTTGTCAGCTACAACTTTCTCGCATCACCAACAAAAAGTGGTTTAAGTCCGTCCGGCAGCCACGATCATCATCAACAATAGCATAAGTCCCTTGGCAACTTCTCTTCACCATCAGTCGTAGCATCAGTCCCTCTAGCAGCTGCAACCTTTCATCATTGAAAACAGTGGTCTATGTCCCTCTGGCAGCCACGTTCACCAACAATTGTAGCCTAAGACCCTCCGAAAGCTACAACCCTCCACGATCAGCCGTAGCCTCAGTCCCTCCGGTGTTAGGTTTTACGGGTCCATGCATAGCGGAATTAAGCATCAAATAACATAAAACCCAAGGAGCCAAGGATCCGTTCTATACAATTAACTTGAAAGACTATGAGATAGATATAACCAACCTTGAACGCTTTCTGTTCTTGAGCTATCAAACAATTTAATAATGTGATTTTGAATCACAAACTTCGTTCTTCAGATTGCTTGAACTCTAGGCCTTGATCGATGAACGAGCGAAGACCCTCTTTCGGTATCCACACCTTTGAATGAATCCAAGAACAATTTCTTGAAGATTGCTAGATCCTATAAACCTTGGAATAATATTGAGAATATTGTTGTGAATTTCTTTTGAGAATTTCGGCTAGCTATTTAGGGTTGACAGACGTTCATATTTATACAACATTAGTATAGAATATGAATCCTAATCAAATTAGGAAAGGATTCTGTCAAACCGCCTCAGGGCCTGTTGTGTCGCACGACCACACAAGGCACATGGCCTGTTGTGTCGCACAACCATACAAGGATGATGAGGAATTTCTCAATCATTCTTCCAATGGTTTAATCAATTCATTCTAGTTGTGTGTGACCCAATAGGATTACATTATGTTGGCAATGAGTTCGATCATATCGACCCTCATAAGACAAAAGCGGACTCTAGCAAGCCATTATGTCTACCCAAATAATGCAACGTAAGAGTTCACTCTTCCAATGGTATACTTCCATTGCTCCCTTTGTCTCATAATGTTATATTGAACACAAGTCATGGTCCTTGTCAACTTGTCTTTTTTCAATGCTTTCTCGATTTCGAGTATAATGATAATTCTAATCACATTGGGGTATGGCCATACACTTTCATCATTATCACTCATCGAGGGGCCCTAGCAAAACATCTCTCTTTGGAGGGACAAATTCCATCTTGACTTATCATTATTCCCATCATGAATCCGATCATGCCAAAATTAGCCTTTAAAAATATCGTGTTAAGATATCGTTTGACTAAAATCAAACATGACTTTCATCATATGTAAGGTCATGATAATCTCAGGTCTAGGGACTAAATGAAGTAACCTTATGAGATTTAATTATGACATTTGACCATGACATAAATCTCATGCGGGTCAAGTCCAGTCACTTGTTCTCTAACAAGTACCCATAAATTTAATGTGCATCTCTATGCATATAATCATCATATGATTATCCATTAACATTTATACTAATTATTCTCTTAATAATTAGGGACTGAGATTATTATATACAAATATACAAAACATATATAATAATCAAATGATAAACATCTCATATAATAATAAATAATGTCAACACATAAGTCTATCAAACATAGGCCTAGGGCATAACACTAACTGTCTCCCACTTGCACTAGGCCCAATCTCCCATGTATCGAATACCCATGGACCTAACATGACCATCATGCTTAGCTTGCAGGAGAGCCTTAGTTAATGGGTCCGCCACGTTGTCATTAGTGTCTACTCTGCATACCCTTTCACATATCTCTCGGATAATGTGGAAACCTCGAAGTATGTGTTTGGATCTCTGGTGTGACCTTGGTTCCTTTGCTTGTGCAATGGCACCATTGTTGTCACAGTAAAGTTCAGTAGGATCTCTGATGCTTGGAATGACTTCCAAATCACTAATGATCTTTTTGATCCAAACGGTTTCCTTAGCTGCATCAGATGTCGCTATGTACTCAGCTTCGGTTGTAGAATCAGCGACGGTACTTTGCTTGGAACTTTTCCAACTCATAGTGCCTCCATTCAGCGTAAACAAAAATCCAGACTGCGATCTGAAATCATCCTTGTCGGTTTGGAAGCTAGCATCTGTGTAGCCTTTCACTACAAGATCTTCTTCCATTCCTCAAAAGACCAAGAATATATCCTTAGTCCTTCATAAGTACTTAAGGATATTCTTGACTGCTATCCAATGTGGTTCGCCGGGATCCGATTGGTACATACTCGTCATGCTTCGAGCACACGATACATCGGGTCTAGTACATAACATAGCATACATGATAGATCCAATTGCCGAAGCATATGGAATACCATTCATTCTCTTTCGCTCATAATTAGTCTTAGGACTTTGATTCTTGCTAAGATATATACCATGTAACATTGGCAAGTTTCTGTTATTGTTATGCCCTAGGCCTATGATTGATAGACTTATGTGTTGACATTATTTATTATTATATGAGATGTTCATCATTTGATTATTATATATGTTTTGTATATTTGTTTATAATAATCTCAGTCCCTAATTATTAAGAGAATAATTAGTATAAATGTTAATGGATAATCATATGATGATTATATGCATAGAGATGCACATTAAATTTATGGGTACTTGTTAGAGAACAAGTGACTGGACTTGACCCGCATGAGATTTATGTCATGGTCAAATGTCATAATTAAATCTCATAAGGTTACTTCATTTAGTCCCTAGACCTGAGATTATCATGACCTTACATATGATGAAAGTCATGTTTGATTTTAGTCAAACGATATCTTAACATGATATTTATAAAGGCTAATTTTGGCACGATCGGATTCATGATGGGAAGGATGATAAGTCAAGATGGAATTTGTCCTTCGAAAGAGAGATGTTTTGCTTGGGCCCCTCGATGAGTGATAATGATGAAAGTGTATGGCCGTACCCCAATATGATTGGAATTATCATTATACTCAAGAATCGAGAAAGCATTGAACAAAGGCAAGTTGATGAGGACCATGACTTGTGTTAAATATAACATCGTCAGACAAAGGGAGAAATGGAAGTGTACCATTGGAAACGTGAACTCTTACGTTACATTATTTGGGTAGACATAATGGCTTGCTAGAGTCCGCTTATGTCTTATGAGGGTCGATATGATCGAACTCATTGCCAACATAATGTAATCCTATTGGGTCACACACAACTAGAATGGATTGGTTAAACCATGGGAAGAATGATTGAGAAAAAGCTGTGGTGACTCATTGTATCGCGTGACAGATCAAGTCCACGTGACTCGTCTGGTCGTGCGACACAATAAGTCCACAGAGTTAATTTTGGACTGGTTTCCTAATTCGATTAGGAAACACATATTGATACTAAAGTAGTATAAATATAACAGTCCATCAGCCCTAAAAAGGTAGCCGAAATTCTCACACGAAATTCACAAACATATTCTCAATATTATTCCAAGGTTTATAGGATCTAGCAATCTTCAAGAAATTGTTCTTGGATCCATTCGAAGGTGTGGATACCGAAAGAGGGTCTTTGCTCGTTCATCGATCAAGGCCTAGAGTTCAAGCAAGTTGAAGAACGAAGTTTGTGATTCGAAATCACATATTAAAATCGTTCGATAGCTCAAGAATGGAAAGCGTTCAAGGTTGGTTATATCTATCTCATAGTTTTCAAGTTAATTATATAGAACGGATCCTATGGCTTCTTGGGTTTTATGTTATTTGATGCTTAATTCCGCTGCACATGGACCCGTAAAACCCAATAGTGGTATCAGAGCCCCGTTCGTATCATTAAGTTTGAATTAACATGCTAGAAAAGTAATATAAATTGTTTATATGTTCTTTTGCATGTTCTATATGTGATAGATTAATTGTTTTTGAAACAGTATGCCCAATTCGTATTCTATTGATATTGAATTAAATCTGTTAAAAGTCGTTTACATGATTTAATTGCTCTGTGAAATAGAATTGATTGAATTCTGCAAATTTGCTGAATTGTAGTATTATGTCACGCGACACTGCTTGCCAGTGTCACGCGACAGAGTTTGGACTATGGCTTCTCTCAGTCGTGCGACATATCGTGACTCTGGAAGTCTATGTCAAGCGACAGAACAAGCCCAATCTGGGCAGAATCAGTTTGTTGAACAATCCTGCTAATCTATGAATGTGTTTACAACCTGATATGTTTATGTATTAATCTGGATGCTATAAATTTATGGGTATTGAGTTTATAGGACTATGCTAGATTAATTCAAGATTTATGCATGCTTAATTGTTTAAAATATGATTTTATTAATTATTGCAATGCATGATCTATGTGTTCTTACATGCTAAGAATTTTAATTAGATGTTTAGTTGAAACATAAATTAGATGTTTAGTTGAAACATGATATTGTAGTTTCCTAAAATGTTTAGATTTAGACATTAAAATTTTGGTTTTATGATTGTTTATGGAAACAAGTCATAATTACGCGAAATTTAAAAGAAAACTGATTGTTTATAAAAGGTAGTGATTATGTTGCCAAATCAGAGCTGATTTCTGATTGTGCATGTCTAGGAGAGTTCTGTCGAAGGAAGAGTTGGTACTTAAGTAGTCCTTGTGGCTCAACTATCATCCTGGGAACTTACCTGGTGCATGATTATGACTATCTTTGCTGATATGCTTATAATCTACCTTAATGAACCTTCATTTAACTTTTAAGTTCTTTATGTCAATTCATGATTAAAACACTTGAGACCATTCGGATAGTTTTGGGTGGGCTTGCTATAGCAAGGTGCTTTGACTCTATTCGAATGCGAGCAAGATGAGGAAATGGTGGTTCCTATACGTTTAAAATGAATGAACTTAATTGGGTTATCAAAATGGTTTTGGACCCAAGGCATAAGATGAGATTAAAATATGCCTAGACATATGATGTCTTGAATAAATCTCATAAAAGATCTAAGAGTCATATATATGATATGATTGATGTTTTCTACCTAATTAATTTAATTTTGAGCTGTTTGCCATAGCAAACTTGAAATTAAATTAAAGTTGAATCTTAGCCCATTAAATGTATATTATGCTTATTTGCATTAGAAGGTGTATAATTTAGTGGGAGTTTATGTAAATGCATTATACTTCTCATATGATATGTTTACTTATATGTGTTCATATTTTATGTATATCTTTTTGTAGAATAAATGGCATCAAACAATAATCACTTTTCACTGCGATCTGTCCATGAGAAGGAAAAGTTGGAAGAGAATTGTAAAAACTATATGGATTGGATCCATAGTTTGAGAATTGTTCTCAAGCAAGAAGAAAAAATGTACGTTCTCGAGGAACCTATTCCACCTGAACCTGCTGCCAATGCCACTAGGGCAGTAAGGGATCAATATCTGAAGCACAAGGGTGACTCTACAGATGTTAGTTGCCTCATGCTCTCCTCCATGTGCAAGAACCTTCAAAAGGATCTTGAGCACTTGGGGACAGTTGATCTAAACAATCGACTGATGGAAATGTTCCAAGTACAAGCTAGGCAAGAAAGGTACAACACAGTTACGGTCTTGACCTCATGCAAGATGAGTGAAGGACAAGCTGTTGGTCCCCATGCTCTTAAGTTGAAGGGCCACATTGAGCATCTTGAAAGGCTCGACTTTCCAATTAGCCAAGAGTTGGCTACCGACATAATATTGATTTCATTACCCAAAAGTTTTAGTAATTTCATAATGCACTATAATATGGGTGGAATGAATAAAAACCTTTTCGAGTTAGTTCAAATGTTGAACACTGCGAAAACCAATATTGTCGTGAAGAAAACCGATCAAGTGATGATGGTTAACAAGGGGAAGGGTTTTAAGGGTAAGGGAAAAGCAAATGTTGCTAATCCTAAGGTAAAAGTTTCCAAACCCAAAGAGGCTTCCAAGCCTAAAGAGGCTAAGCCCAAGTCCCAAGAGGACGCAGTCTGCTTCCATTGCAATGTGATTGGACATTGGAGGAGAAACTGCGCAAAATACAAGGAAGCACTGAAGAAGAGCAAAGGAGTTGCTTCGACTTAAGGTATCTTTGTTATAGATATATTCCTATCTACTTCTAGTTCTTGGGTATTGGATACCGGATGTGGAACTCACATTTGTTTAAATGTGCAGGGTCTAAAGAACAGAAGGATGCTTAAGGAAGGTGAAGTGGACCTACATGTGGGGAATAGAGCAAGAGTTGCTGCATTAGCCGTAGGAACTTATGAAGTTACTTTACCTAGTGGACTAATACTTGTTTTGAACAATTGTTATTGCGTTCCAGCTTTAAGTAGGAATATTATTTCGATTTCATGTTTGGATAATGAAGGTTTTAATTTTCTTATATGTGATAAGAAATTTTCCATTTACAAGAGTGATATGCATTATTGTACTGCTGTTTCATTCAATGGCCTTTATATTCTTGATGTTGAAAATCGTGATAATGATGTCTATAACATTAACAAGAGATCTAAACTGATGTAAACCACACTTACTTATGGCATTGTCGTCTTGGCCATATAAATGAGAAATGCATTTCCAAACTCCATAAAGATGGATTTTTGGACTCACATGATTATGAATCATATGAGACATGCGAATCTTGTTTACTTGGCAAGATGACCAAGGACCCATTTACCAAAACCGGTGAAAGGGCGGGCGACTTATTAGGACTCATACATACCGATGTATGTGGGCCTATGAGTAGCGATGCTAGGGGAGGATTTCGGTACTTCATAACATTCACTAATGATTATAGTAGATTTGGATATGTGTATCTAACGAAACATAAAAGTGAATTATTTGAGATATTTCGAATATTTCAAAATGAGGTGCAAAACCAACTTGGCAAAACTATTAAAGTACTTCGATCCAATCGAGGTGGTGAATATTTGAGCCAAGAATTTGAGAGTCATCTTAAGAGTTGTGGAATCGTTTCAGAACTCTCTCCACCCGGAACACCACAATGGAATGGTGCGTCTGAGAGGAGGAATAGAACTTTGTTGGACATGGTTCGTTCTATGATGAGTCAAGTTGAGCTTCCTTTATCCTTTTGGGGACATGCACTAGAAACTGCTGCTTTCACTATAAACAGAGTTCCTACCAAATCGGTTTAAAGGACCCCATATGAGATGTGGCATGGAAGAAAACCTAGTTTGTCTTTCATGAAGATTTGGGGTTGCGATGCATATGTCAAGAAGTTAACTTCTGACAAGCTAGCACCTAAATCTGACAAATGTGTTTTCGTGGGTTATCCTAAGGAAACCAAAGGATACTGTTTCTACAAACGAAACGAGAACAAAGTGTTTGTTGCTCGAAATGGCACTTTCTTAGAAAAGGAGTTTCTTCGCAAAGGAACCAGTGGGAGTAAAATAGATCTCGAAGAAATTCAAGAACCCAAAAACAACATTGAACCAATGGTAGAGACTGAACCAAATTCACAAGTAGTTGTGGAACCGGTTCAAGATGCACAAGCCCTTCGCCGAAGTGGTAGGTCACGATCCGAACCCGAGAGATATGGATTTCTCGTTACGAAAAGTGATGAAGTGGAGTTAATAGAAAATGATGAACCTACTTGCTATCAAGAGGCGATGTCCGCTCCTGATTTGGAGAAATGGCAAGAAGCCATGAAGTCCGAGTTACAATCCATGGCTGATAATCAAGTTTGGAACTTGATTGATCCACCTGAAGGTGTAAAAACCATAGGGTGCAAATGGGTCTTCAAGAAGAAGACCGACATGGATGGGAAGGTGTACACCTATAAGGATAGGCTTGTAGCTAAGGGATATAGGCAGATTCATGGCATAGACTATGATGAAACCTTTTCGCCTGTAGCTATGCTTAAGTCTATTAGAATTTTAATTGCCATAGCCGCATATTATGACTATGAGATATGGCAAATGGATGTCAAAACAGCTTTTCTTAATGGAAAGTTACTTGAGGATGTATATATGATACAACCTGAAGGTTTTGTTAATCCAGAAAATTCTAATAAGGTGTGTAAGTTGCAGAAATCCATTTATGGATTAAAGCAAGCTTCTAGGAGTTGGAATCTACGTTTTGATGAAGCAATTAAGGAATTTGGCTTTATCAAGAACGAAGATGAACCTTGTGTATACAAGAAAATTAGTGGGAGCGTAGCACTATTTTTTGTGTTGTATGTCGGCGATATCTTACTCATTGGAAATGACATTCCTGCACTACAGACTGTCAAGTCTTGGTTGGGAAAGTGCTTTTCGATGAATGATATGGGCGAAGCCGCATATATCCTTGGTATCAAGATCTATAGAGATAGATCCAAGAGGATGATTGGTTTAAGTCAAAGTACTTACATTGACAAGGTTCTTAGAAGATTCCAAATGGAAAATTCTAAAAGAGGAAACTTGACAATGTTACATGGTATATCTCTTAGCAAGAATCAAAGTCCTAAGATTAATGATGAGCGAAAGAGAATGAATGGTATTCCATATGCTTCGGCAATTGGGTCTATCATGTATGCTATGTTATGTACTAGACCTGATGTCTCATGTGCTCTAAGCATGTCGAGTAGGTACCAATCGGATCCCGGCAAACCACATTGGATAGCAGTCAAGAATATCCTCAAGTACTTGCGAAGAACTAAGGATGTATTTTTGGTCTTTGGAGGAATGGAAGAAGATCTTGTAGTTAAAGGCTACACAGATGCTAGCTTCCAAACTGACAAAGATGATTTTAGATCGCAGTCTGGATTTTTGTTTACGCTTAATGGAGGCACTGTGAGTTGGAAAAGTTCCAAGCAAAGTACCGTCGCTGATTCTACAACCGAAGCTGAGTACATAGCGGCATCTGATGCAGCTAAGGAAGCCGTTTGGATCAAAAAGTTCATTAGTGATTTGGAAGTCGTTCCAAGCATCAGAGATCCTATTGAACTTTACTGTGACAATAATGGTGCCATTGCACAAGCAAAGGAACCAAAGTCACACCAGAGATCCAAACATATACTTTGATATTTCCACATTATCCGAGAGATATGTGAAAGGGAAGACGTAAAGATATGCAGAGTAGACATTGATGACAACGTGGCAGACCCATTAACTAAGGCTCTCCCGCAAGCTAAGCATGATGGTCATGTTAGGTCCATGGGTATTCGATACATGGGAGATTGGGCCTAGTGCAAGTGGGAGACTGTTAGTGTTATGCCCTAGGCCTATGATTGATAGACTTATGTGTTGACATTATTTATTTATTATATGTGATGTTCATCATTTGATTATTATATATGTTTTGTATATTTGTTTATAATAATCTCCGTCCCTAATTATTAAGAGAATAATTAGTATAATTGTCAATGGATAATCATACGATGATTATATGCATAGAGATGCACATTGAAATTATGGGTACTTATTAGAGAACAAGTGACTGGACTTAACTCGCATGAGATTTATGTCATTGTCAAATGTCATAATAAAATCTCATAAGGTTACTTCATTTAGTCACTAGACCTGAGATTATCATGACCATACATATGATGAAAGTCATGTTTGATTTTAGTCAAACTATATCTTAACATGATATTTATAAAGGCTAATTTTGGCACGATCGGATTCATGATGGGAAGGATGATAAGTCAAAATGGAATTTGTCCCTCGAAAGAGAGATGTTTTGCTTGGGCCCCTCGATGAGTGATAATGATGAAAGTGTATGGTCGTACGCCAATATGATTGGAATTATCATTATACTCAAGAATCGAGAAAGCATTGAACAAAGGCAAGTTGACGAGGACCATGACTTGTGTTCAATATAACATCGTGAGACAAAGGGAGAAATGGAAGTGTACCATTGGAAACGTGAACTCTTACATTACATTATTTGGGTAGACATAATGGCTTGCTAGAGTCCGCTTATGTCTTATGAGGGTCGATATGATCGAACTCATTGCCAACATAATGTAATCCTATTGGGTCACACACAACTAGAATGGATTGGTTAAACCATGGGAAGAATGATTGAGAAAAAGCTGTGGTGACTCATTGTATCGCGCGACAGATCAAGTCCACGTGACTTGTCTGGTCGTGCGACACAATAAGTCCACAGAGTTAATTTTGGACTGGTTTCCTAATTCGATTAGGAAACACATATTGATGCTAAATTAGTATAAATATAACAGTCCGTCAGCCCTAAAAAGGTAGCCGAAATTCTCACAAGAAATTCACAAACATATTCTCAATATTATTCCAAGGTTTATAGGATCTAGCAATCTTCAAGAAATTGTTCTTGGATCCATTCGAAGGTGTGGATACCGAAAGAGAGTCTTCGCTCGTTCATCGATCAAGGCCTAGAGTTCAAGCAAGTTGAAGAACGAAGTTTGTGATTCGAAATCACATATTAAAATCGTTTGATAGCTCAAGAACGGAAAGCGTTCAAGGTTGGTTATATCTATCTCATAGTTTTCAAGTTAATTATATAGAACAGATCCTAGGGCTTCTTGGGTTTTATGTTATTTGATGCTTAATTCTGCTGCGCATGGACCCGTAAAACCCAACTGTTTCCTCTTTTAGAATTTTCCATTTGGAATCTTCTAAGAACCTTGTCAATGTAAGTACTTTGACTTAAACCAATCATCCTCTTGGATCTATCTCTATAGATCTTGATACTAAGGATATATGCAGCTTTGCCCATATCTTTCATCGAAAAGCACTTTCCCAACCAAGACTTGACAGTCTGTAGTGCAGAAATGTCATTTCCAATGAGTAAGATATTGTCGACATGCAACACTAAAAATAGTGCTACGCTCCCACTAATTTTTTTGTATACACAAGGTTCATCTTCGTTCTTGATAAAGCCAAACTCCTTGATTGCTTCATCAAAACGTAGATTCCAACTCCTAGACGCTTGCTTTAATCCATAAATGAATTTCTGCAATTTACACACCTTGTTAGAATTTTCTGGACTGACAAAACCTTCAGGTTGTATCATGTATACATCCTCAAGTAACTTCCCATTAAGGAAAGCTGTTTTGATATCCATTTGCCATATCTCATAGTCATAATATGCGGCTATGGCAATTAAAATTCTAATAGACTTAAGCATAGCTACAGGCGAAAAGGTTTCATCATAGCCGATGCCATGAATCTGCCTATATCCCTTAGCCACGAGCCTAGCCTTATAGGTGTGCACCTTCCCATCCATGTCGGTCTTCTTCTTGAAGACCCATTTGCACCCTATGGTTTTTACACCTTCGGGTGGATCAATCAAGTTCCACAACTATTTGTGAACTTGGGTCAGTCTCTACCATAGGTTCAATGTTTTTTTCGGGTTCTCGAATTTCTTCGAGATCTATTTTACTCCCACTGGTTCCTTTGCGAAGAAACTCCTTTTCTAAGAAATTATCATTTCGAGCAACAAACACTTTGTTCTCGTTTCGGTTGTAGAAATAGTATCCTTTGGTTTCCTTAGGATAACCCACGAAAACACATTTATTAGACTTAGGTGCTAGCTTGTCAGAAGTTAACTTCTTGACATATGCATCACAACCCCAAATCTTCATGAAAGACAAACTTGGTTTTCTTCCATGCCACATCTCATATGGGGTCTTTTGAACCGATTTGGTAGGAACTCTATTTATAGTGAAAACAGCAGTTTCTAGTGCATGTCCCCAAAAGGATAAAGGAAGCTCAACTTGACTCATCATAGAACGAACCATGTCCATCAAAGTTCTATTCCTCCTTTCAGACACACCATTCCATTATGGTGTTTCGGGTGGAGAGAGTTCTAAAACGATTCCACAACTCTTAAGATGACTGTCAAATTCTTTGCTCAATTATTCGCCACCTCGATCAGATCGAAGTACTTAATAGTTTTACCAAGTTGGTTTTGCACCTCATTTTGAAATATTCAAAATATCTCAAACGATTCACTTTTATGTTTCATTAGATAAACATATCCAAATCTACTATAATCATCATTGAATGGTATGAAGTACCGAAATCCTCCCCTAGCATCACTACTCATAGGCCCACATACATCGGTATGTATGAGTCCTATTAAGTCGCCCGCCCTTTCACCAGTTTTGGTAAATGGGTCCTTGGTCATCTTGCCAAGTAAACAAGATTCGCATGTCTCATATGATTCATAATCATGTGAGTCTAAAAATCCATCATTGTGGAGTTTAGAAATGCGTTTCTCATTTATATGGCCAAGACGACAATGCCATAAGTAAGTGTGGTTTACATCATTGGGTTTAGATTTCTTGTTAATGTTATAGACATCATTATCACGATTTTCAACATCAAGGATATAAAGTCCATTGAATGAAATAGCAGTACAATAATGCATATCACTCTTGTAAATGAAAAACTTCTTATCACATATAAGAAAATTAAAACCTTCATTATCCAAACATGAAATCGAAATAATATTCCTACTTAAAGCTGGAATGTAATAACAATTTTTCAAAACAAGTATTATTCCACTAGGTAAAGTAACTTCATAAGTTCCTACGGCTAATGCAGCAACTCTTGCTCCATTCCCCACACGTAGGTCCAATTCACCCTCTTCAAGCATCCTTCTGTTCTTTAGACCCTGCACATTTAAACAAATGTGAGTTCCACATCTGGTATCTAATATCCAAGAACTAGAAGTAGATAGGAATATATCTATAACAAAGATACCTGAAGTCGAAGCAACTCCTTTGCTCTTCTTCATTGCTTCCTTGTATTTTGTGCAGTTTCTCCTCCAATGTCCAATCTCATTGGAATGGAAGCAGACTGCGTCCTCTTGGGACTTGGGCTTAGCCTCTTTAGGCTTGGCAGCCTCTTTGGATTTGGCAACATTTGCCTTAGGATTAGCAACCTTTGCCTTTCCTTTACCCTTGAAACCCTTCCCCTTGTTAACCATTAGCACTTGGTCGGTTTTCTTCTCGACAATATTGATTTCCGCAGTGTTCAACATTTGAACTAACTCGAAAAGGTTTTTATTCATTCCACCCATGTTATAGTGCATTATGAAATTACTAAAACTCTTGGGCAATGAATTCAATATTATGTCGGTAGCCAACTCTTGGCTAATTGGAAAACCGAGCCTTTCAAGATGCTCAATGTGGCCCTTCAACTTAAGAGCATGGGGACCAACAGCTTGTCCTTC
This sequence comes from Adenophora triphylla var. japonica, assembly GCA_022495995.1. Classification (NCBI taxonomy): domain Eukaryota; kingdom Viridiplantae; phylum Streptophyta; class Magnoliopsida; order Asterales; family Campanulaceae; genus Adenophora; species Adenophora triphylla. The sequence continues at coordinate 118,005 of JAFEMH010003957.1, forward strand.
ACTCATCTTGCATGAGGTCAAGACCTTAACTGTGTTGTACCTTTCTTGACTAGCTTGTACTTGGAACATTTCCATCAGTCGATTGTTTAGATCAACTGTCCCCAAGTGCTCAAGATCCTTCTAAAGGTTCTTGCACATGGCGGAGAGCATGAGGCATCCAACATCTGTAGAGTCACGCTTGTGCTTCAGATATTGATCCTTCACTGCCCTAGTAGCATTGGCAGCAGGTTCAGGTGGAATAGGTTCCTCGAGAACGTACAGTTTTTCCTCTTGCCTGAGAACAATTCTCACGATACGGATCCAATTCATATAGTTTGTACCATTCTCTTCCAACTTCTCCTTCTCAAGGAGAGATCGCAGTGACAAGTGATTATTGTTTGATGCCATTTATTCTACAAAAAGATATACATAAAATATGAACACATATAAGTAAACATATCATATGAGAAGTATAATGCATTTACATAAAATGCTCCCACTAAATTATACACCTTCCAATGCAAATGAGCATAATATACATTTAATGGGCTAAGATCCAACTTTAATTTAATTTCAAGTTTGCTATGGCAAACCGCTCAAAACTAAATTAATTAGGTAGAAACATCAATCATATTACATATATGACTCTTAGATCTTTTATGAGATTTATTCAAGACATCATATGTCTAGGCATATTTTAATCTCATCTTATGCCTTGGGTCCAAAACCATTTTGATAATCCAATTAAGTTCATTCATTTTAAACGTATAGGAACCACCATTTCCTCATCTTGCTCGCATTCGAATAGAATCAAAGTACCTTGCTATGGCAAGCCCACCCAAAACTATTTGAATGGTCTAAAGTGTTTTAATCATGAATTGGCATAAAGAACTTAAAAATTAAATGAAGGTTCTATAAAAGTAGATTATAAGCATATCAGCAAAGATATTCATAATAGTGCACCAGGTAAGTTCCCAGGAAGATAAGTGAGCCACAAGGACTACTTAAGTACCAAATCTCTCCTTCGACAGAACTTTCCTAGATATGCACAATCAGAAATCAGCTCTGATTTCGCAACATAATCACTACCTTTTATAAACAATCAGTTTCCTTTTAAATTTCGCGTAAGATGACTTGTTTCCCATACACAATCATAAAATCAAAATTTTAATGTTTCAATCTAAACATTCAGGAAATTGCAATATATTGTTTCAACTAAACATCTAAAATTCTTAACATTTAAGAACACATAAATCATGCATCGCAATAATTAATAAAATCAAATTTTACTTAACTAAGCATGCATTAATAATGAATTAATCTAGCATAGCCCTATAAACTTAATTTATAGCATCTAGATTAACACATAAACATATCAGATTGTAAAACACATTCACAGATTAACTAGATTGTTTAACAAACTGATTTTGCTCAGATTGGGCTAGAAGTGTCGCGTGACAGAAGCAGGTTCTGTCGCGTGACACAGGATGACAATTTCCAGATTTCCAGAATTCAATCAATTCTAAATCACAGAGCAATTAAATCATGTAAACAACTTTTAACAGATTTAATTCAATATCAATAGAACACGATTTAGGCATATTGTTTAAAAAATAATCAATCTATCGCATATATAACATGCAAAAGATCATATAAACTATTAATATTACTTTTCTAGCATGTTAATTCAATCTTAATGATACGAACGGGGCTCTGATACCACTGTTGGGTTTTACGGATCCATGCGCAGCGGAATTAAGCATCAAATAACATAAAACCTAAGGAGCCAAGGATCCATTCTATACAATTAACTTGAAAGACTATGAGATAGATATAAACAACCTTGAACGCTTTCCGTTCTTGAGCTATCGAATGACTTAATAATGTGATTTCAAATCACAAACTTCGTTCTTCAGATTGCTTGAACTCTAGGCCTTGATCGATGAACGAGCGAAGACCCTCTTTCGGTATCCACACCTTTGAATGAATCCAAGAACAATTTCTTGAAGATTACTAGATCCTATAAACCTTGGAATAATATTGAGAATATTGTTGTGAATTTCTTTTGAGAATTTTGGCTAGCTATTTAGGGTTGACAGACGTTCATATTTATACTACATTAGTATAGAATATGAATCCTAATCAAATTAGGAAAGGATTCTGTCAAACCGCCTCAGGGCCTGTTGTGTCGCACGACCACACAAGGCACATGGCCTGTTGTGTCGCACGACCATACAAGGCTGATGAGGAATTTCTCAATCATTCCAATGGTTTAATCAATTCATTCTAGTTGTGTATGACCCAATATGATTACATTATGTTGGCAATGAGTTCGATCATATCGACCCTCATAAGACATAAGCGGACTCTAGCAAGCCATTATGTCTAACCAAATAATGCAACGTAAGAGTTCACGTTTCCAATGGTATACTTCCATTCCTCCCTTTGTCTCACGATGTTATATTGAACACAAGTCATGGTCCTCGTCAACTTGTCTTTGTTCAATGCTTTCTCGATTCCGAGTATAATGATAATTCCAATCACATTGGGGTATGGCCATACACTTTCATCATTAACACTCATCGAGGGGCCCAAGCAAAACATCTATCTTTCGAGGGACAAATTCCATCTTGACCTATCATCCTTCCCATCATGAATCCGATCATGCCAAAATTAGCCTTTATAAATATCGTGTTAATATATCGTTTGACTAAAATCAAACATGACTTTCATCATATGTAAGGTCATGATAATCTCAGGTCTAGGGACTAAATGAAGTAACCTTATGAGATTTAATTATAACATTTGACCATGACATTAATCTCATGCGGGTCAAGTCCAGTCACTTGTTCTCTAACAAGTACCCATAAATTTAATGTGCATCTCTATGCATATAATCATCATATGATTATCCATTAACATTTATACTAATTATTCTCTTAATAATTAGGGACTGAGATTATTATAAACAAATATAAAAAACATATATAATAATCAAATGATAAACATCTCATATAATAATAAATAATGTCAACACATAAGTCTATCAAACATAGGCCTAGGGCATAACACTAACATCCGGCAGCTACAGGTACGCACAACAAATGTATGAAAGCATATCTCTACCATTTCTTGCTCCTTGTCGGTTCCGTTTTCGAACTACAACCAGCTTGATTCCCTCCTACGGATATGTAGGAATCCTTTTTCCAAAGGTCCAGCCATCCGATCTCACCAGATCATCGTCCATCCATTCGCCATATCCCCAACCGCTAATTGGGATTGGGTCTTCTTTTATCGACAACCTCACTTCTTCCATAAGTGTAGTTGCCGAGGGGCTCTGTAAGTACGCCAATCCAATTCGCTACCCATTTAGGTGCATTTTAATATGATAAAATTGCATTAAGGGGCATTTTGGTAAATTACCGATCTATTCCGAGACTTCCGGAAACATCTCACAAGTTTCTTGCGAAGGAGGTACTTTTCAATACTTTGCTCATGCCAAAGGACCTACAGGGAATAAACCAGTTTTGGACCTTTTAGGTATTAACCTGGAATGTTCCAGAACCAGGTTTTGGCGCTAGAAATGGTTGGTGACACCTTGTGTCCCGTGACAACTCGAGCCATGGAAAATGGTTACAAAAAGTCGTGCAACACCTTGTGACCATCATCTGCAGCCTATAAATAAGACCCTACCCCTCTCATATCTTGATCCACTTTTTGCCTACTGTTACTCTGCCAGTTTGGAAACATACCACATATACTGCAAATACACACACCTCCCTCTCCTACCCAAATTCACCCAATCCTCTCTCCAATTCACCTCAATTCAACCATCACCATTTGAATCCTCCATCCATCAATCCTTTCCAGCTCAAGCAACCTCAGAAGTAGTTGTTGAAGGATTCTATACCAGACTTGGTATAGAATTCGTGGAATTATCAAGGGTAACTACTCAATTCCATCTCTCTCTCTCTCTTATTTTACCATTTTCATAATGCAAGCATTTTATTCTCTTTGGGTTCAGTAATCCGACTCCATCTGTCTTGATTACTGAACCCCAATCGCAATCTCTCTATTTAATTATTGTGTTTTGTATAATTGCATGATTATGGTTTGATCATTGTTGGAATTGGTATTTAATTCCCAAGGGAGTGTGGATCTCTCCATATCCACACCCCCTTGGTTGAATTATTGTTGAATTGTTCATTTCGAAGCTTAATTGATTATATAATTAGATCTGTGTTGGCTCCTGGTTCTTCTGTGTACAGCTTGTCAGATCTCTGCAGATGGACATCGTGTATCACGCGACACATCATGTCTGGGTAGATCATGTGTCACGCGACACATCTAGCCAGGCATGTTATGTGTCACACGACACATCTTGTCTGTTTGCAGAGATCATTTTCCAATTGTAATCTGTTCTGATTCGTGTAGTTGGGATGTGGCCTCCGTAACCAAATGGCTCACAAGTTGTAAGATCTCATTCAATCAATAAAATTCATGTTTTACTACGCTTGTTTGTTATCCCCGGACCCTTTTCTCTTTCAAAGGTTTTTCAAAGTGTACCTTAAAACATGGCGTGGTGACTCCTAAAATATTTTTTTTTATAAATTTTTTGGCAAGCGCACATTCACCCTCCATAGTGGAGCACCGGATACCGTTGGACCCCAAAGTCAAGCCAGTAAAACAAAAACTGAGAAAGATCAAGCCCAAATGGTCGTTACAAGTAAATGAAGAAATTGAGAAGATGCTCAAAGTGGGATTCATCCGGGTCATTGAATACCCCACCTGGCTCTCCAACATCGTAACAGTCACCAAGGCTAACGGAAAAGTCCAATGTTGCGTGGATTTCAGAGATCTCAACAAAGCCAGCCCAAAGGACGACTTCCCCCTGCCCAACATTGACATGCTGGTAGATACCACGGCCAACTATGAGGTCAAGTCTTTCGTTGACGGATTCGTCGGCTACAACCAGATCAAAATGGCCGAAGAGGACCAGGCCAAGACAATTTTCACTACTTCCTGGGGGACATACTGCTACACAGTCATGCCGTTCGGTCTAAAGAATGCTGGGGCTACCTATCAGATGGCCAGCACTTCATCGATTTGAGAAAATTCTTTGACTGTCTCGAGAACATTCCATGAGGCTGAACCCAACTAAATGCTCCTTCGGCATCAAGCGAGATAAGGTGTTGGGGTACATGGTAACTGAATGGGGAATTGAAGTAGACCCCCAGAAGATCAAAGCCATAGTTGAGTTGAAGCCGTCTCGAACACTGACATAAGTCAAATATTTCATGGGAAGGCTGCAGTACATAAGCCGCTTTGTGAATCAACTAACCTCCATCTGTGAGCCTATCTTTAAGCTGATGAAGAAGAGCACATGCACTGAATGGAACCCAGAATGCCAGTTTTCTTTTGAGAAAATCAAGGCATACCTTGTGAACCCTCCAATCCTTTGCCCCCCACATCGCCAAAAGCCACTACTGCTATACCTGACTATCACAGATACAGCAATTGGGGCTATGCTGGCACAGGAGAAGAAAGACTCCAAAGTTGAAAGCGCCTTCTATTTTGTGAGCAGAAAGCTACAAGGCAGCGAACTCAACTACTCAGTTTGTGAGAAGGCCTGCGCAGGTCTAGTATGGATAGTGGGAAAGTTGAAGCACTACATGCAGTCTCACTCAGTGCATTTGGTCTCAAGGCTGGATCCCATCAAGTACCTGTTCGACAAGCCCTCCCTCTCCATGAGATTGGAAAAATGGTCATTCTTTTTTGCCAAATACGACATCACTTATGTGATGAGAAAATCCGTGAAAGGGCGGGTAATGGCATAACAACTGGCTGACTTCCCAAGTGATGAATGCCAAGGACTTGAACCTCAATTCCCTGATAATGGAATTTTCGCTCTAGAAGAAGAAAATCGCTAGCAGCTCTTTTTTGATGGGGCAGGGAACAGACGAGGGAATGGGATAGGAATGCTCCTGGTCGACCCCACTGATGAACATACTCCCATAGCCGTAAAGCTCAATTTTGAAGTCACTAACAATGCCGCTGAATATGAAGCCTGCATAGCTGGATTGGATGCCGCTTTAGAAAGGACTATCAAGGACTTAGAAGTATACGGTGACTCTGCCCTCATCATCAACCAAGTGTCAAACAAGTGGAAAACAATTGACCCGGGTCTGCAAAAGTACCACGCCTATATGGAAGACCTCGTGGCCCAGTTCAAGGAGGTCAGCTTCCACTATTTGGCCAGAGATCGCAATAGGTTCGCAAATGCCCAGGCAATACTAGCCTCTCTTATCGAAATACCAGAAGGAAAATCAGTAAAACCCTTCAGGGTTGGGAGAAATGAAAACTCAGCATACTGTTTTGAGATTGAAGTAGAGGAAGAACCAGTAGACGACCAGTGGTATGCTCAGATCTACCAATACTAGAAAAGCGGTGAAGCCTCTTTCAAAAACAAAAAAGGGGAATACAAAGAAGGAATCAAGGCAAAAAGTATGATAGCTCTTAAATGCCTGGCCTCCCACTACGTCCTTCTGGGAGATACACTATATAAAAAGCGTTACCGGGGTCCCCTCTTACGCTGCATTAGCAAACAAAGGGCTATCAAGCTAATGAATGAAGTACATGGTGGTACCTGTGGCCCCCACATTAATGCTCGAGCCTTAATGCAGGTCATCCTGAGAATGGGCTATTTCTGGATCTCTATTGAAATGGATTGCATCCAGTTCATGAGAAGCTGCGACAAATGTCAGCGCTATTCAAATCTCAACCATTTGCCTGCACAGGACCTCTACTGCATGACAACCCCTTGGCCTTTTGTTACCCAGGGAATCGACATCATCGACAAGGTTACACCACAAGAAAGCAACGGTCACGAGTTCGTCCTGGTAGCCATAGATTATTTCACTAAATGGGTCGAGGCCAAGTCTTACAGGGTCCTTAACTCCAAGAAGGTGGCCCTCTTTATCAAAGAAAACATCATGTGCAGATACGATTTGCTAGCTGAAGTGATTTCTGATAAAGGCTCTCGTTTTGAGGGAGAATGCGACAGATTGTTGGCAAAGTTCAAGATAACTCTCACAAGTCATCCCCTTATCGGCCCCAAACAATTGGCGTCATTGAAGCAGCAAACAAGACTCTAGAAAACATAATCAGGAAGATGGCTATCCGAGGTAGAGATTGGCCAGACAAGCTCCACCTTGCCCTCTGGGGATACAGAACATCCGTCAGAACTGCCACAGGAGAAACACCATTTGCCCTCACTTACAGAATGGAGGCCGTGCTCCCAATTGAATTGGAAATCCCCTCACTCCATGTGTAGTTGGAAAATCAGATCAACGAAGTCAAATGGCTCCAGAGTCGCCACGATGAGTTTTCCCTGCTAGATGAACGTCGTCTAAAAGCCATGGAACACACCCGGGCTTACCAAGCAAGAATGGTCAAAGCCTTTAACAAGAAATTTAAACATAAAGACATCCGAGAAGGCAACCTCGTGCTAAAAGTGAAGCCTCCAACTCATGCCAATTCACTTGGAAAATGGGAGCCCATCTGGATCGGACCCTATGTAGTTCAGAAGATCTTTTCTGGAGGAGTCATGCAGCTCGCAGTCTTAGATAGAAATCCTTTCGTGCATCCGGTGTACGGAGATAAGCTCCGCAGATATAATGCATGAAGACCGAGTCATTTCCCCTCAAAAGTGCTAAAAGAGTAATACTCAACTAGGTTGAAAACCCGAAAGGGCGACCTAGGTAAAAAACAGGGTCGCACGTCTCTCGTCCATATCTCTACCTACCCCTTCTAAAAAAAAAAAAGATGAACAAACTCATAGAGTCGAACTACGTATACCTGAGCCCCACAGTCCTGTTGTAAAAGGGGAACGTAGGTGTGAATGTGGGCTCAAATCACGGATGTGAACCATTTTTTTTTATTATTATAGGGTCACCACTTCACCTCAGTTTGAAGACATCCGGTTTATTGAAAAACGGAATCACCACCCCATTTTGATTTCCTCAAAACTTTGAAAAAAAGGAATAGGGTTTGGAGGTTAAGTTACTCCTTGGGAAGAACGTTTGGCGTTCACCCAAGAAGCCTTGCCAAAGGCAAGTCTCCCTAGATACAATTTTTGTGCTTGTTTTGTGTGTTAGTGTGTGAGATGTGATTTGAAAAGGGGATGGAATGTGCCAAGTTATCTTTCGGACGTATAAACCATTTGAGTTGCTTATCGCTCAGGATTCCTTTTTCACTCTCCCATTGAGATAATCAACCATATTAGGCTTGAGAGACTTGGTGTGTTTTAAACCAACGTTCTTTGGGACAAGGTCTTTATGTGATTGAGAGAGAGGGACACCTTTTTATAGTCCAAAAATGAGACTCTTTAGAAAGGAAGAGCCTTTGCCCATCAATCCTACATCATGAGACGATTGAGCATAGTAGGGATATTTATGCTCGTCTCAAGTGATGATCGGAGATGTAGGGGCCAAGGTTCGTCTGCTTCTAAAAGGACTTCGACTATGGCATCTTTAGTGGAGGAAACGATGTAAAGATGAGACCTTTACACCGATCCACCCCACGGGATGCTTCAAGTACCAAAGGAACTAAGGGGAGGGGTATAAAGATTGGATCTTTACACTCATCCTATGTCTTTCGTGCCTTAAAAAGGTCACTAGACAATCCTTGGAGAGTGATCCAACCTAAAGGGACATGGGGGAGTTGCATTGGGAAGTAAAGATTGCATTTTTATGAAAATAAGTGTAATGAACACTATAAGAACTAAGGCTATAAATGTAAAGGGAAGACCTTTGAGGCTTTCCTATGTCCTTTAAGAACCTTATGAGGTGGACAATCCTTGGAAGCAAGGTCAAGGGAAGGGGATGACATTATAATAGTAAAGATGACATCTTTATGTAGTAAAAGAGAGCTATTTCATATCATCATGTGATGAATCCTCCCTAGAACAAGTAACTTGTAGACCCTTGTTCATCCTTGGGATGGATTCTCCATGAATCATATGTGTTAGGGGAAAGGGGGGAAATGATATCTACATGATAAAGAGAGGATTTTTATAATAATATATCACATTTAATGGCAAGAAAAGGCAAAGCAAATAGCAAGTAAACAATATGACAATATAATAAGGATATTTCAAGGAGAAAGGAAGGAGAGATTATCAATGGTGGTTTTCTCTATCTCCCTTGGGGGTTTTCCTAATATAGGAAGAGTTTTGGATGGGTTTTTATGGAGGAGGGAGGTGATTTTGGGATGTTTTGGTTTCTGTATTTTCGAGTTTTCAGTTTGGCAGAGTAAAAGTGCCTGAAATTGTATATCAAAATGGGTAGAGGAGGCCTCTATTTATAGGCTGATTTGTGCTTCCTAATGAAGCCGTTCGGCATTAACCTCTGGCAAATGAAGTCGTGCGGCGTTATCCATTGGTGACTCAGCCTGCTTCTAGATTCATGCAAGTTGGCACCTAGAAACCCCTTTACAGCGAGGGATTGCTTGGAATTTTAATTCCTAGCAGGTCCTTCCCCCCTTGGAAGGTTTGGAAAAATTCCAGAATTGCCCCTGAACTTTAGGAAAGTTCGGGGAATTGCCGAGAAACATAACCGAAAGGCATGAGCCAGATTTGGGTACTTACAGAAGCCCCTCGGCAATAGCACTTGCAGGTCGAGTGGGGTTGTTGATAAAAAAGGATCCAATCTGGCGAACTACTGAGACAGATTGGACGACCAAGGAGGTCGAGTGGCTGAACCTTTGGAAGGCTACCTACATATCCCGGAGGAATCTAGCCATGATCGTAGTTCGGAATCTACTGGGGAAAGGATGTTATATGTGACAATTTGGCTGAACCTAAAGTAGGCTTCCTACGTATCCCGGAGGAATCAAGCCGTGATCGTAGTTCGGAAATTCACTGGGGAATGGCAAAGAGAAACTGGTCCATTGCTAGAAAGATGGAAAGAAAGTGACCTAGGAGGTCAAATGGCTGATCCTATTGGGGATATGCCAGATGAAGGGAGTGACCAATGTAGTCAGATGGCTGGACCTTTATGAAAGGCTACCTACGTATCCCGGAGGAATCAAGCCTTAGTCGTAGTTCAAGTCTCACTAGATAGTTATGAACATGTCTAGGATCCTTTAGATTTTGACGATTAATGGAGGAGTCACCTTATTTGATTTGACAATTAATGGAGGTTGTCACCTTATTTGATTTGACAATTAATGGAGGTTGTCACCTTATTTGATTTGACAATTAATGGAGGTTTTCACCTTAAGAAACTAAAGCTTACATCACTATTGAGGAGATAGAGGTAGCTAAAGTTGGAAGAACTAAAGCATATTTCACTATCGAGGAGATAGAGGTAGCTAAAGTTGAGTTTTGATAATTAGGAGGTTGTCGCCTGACGTTATTCCGTTATAACGGAAGTAACGGAGGCGCTTTTGAAATTGCCCGGATCCGAGAGGCAGCGCGATCGCGCCCCGACATCTGGCATTTTCGAATTGCGTTTGCGTTTTCCGTCATGCGTTACGTCCGCATTGGAAGTGTCTCGCTGTGTTTTGCTTTGTAGAGTCGCCACACCATTTTTATTAAGCCCAAAACATTGAAAAAAGGCATCAGTTTAGAAATAAACTGTTTTTGTGTGATGAGATTTTGAGTTCGGAGGTCAGGTTACTCCTTGCGAAGAGAATATTAGAATATTAGAGCTCACCCGAGTCGCCTGGTAAAAACGAGTCTTTCGACACCCCTTCTTTCTTTAAATGTTGTGTGTGTGTGCTTTTAAAAATGCATGCTGTGTCGGATGTCTACATTATACACTGCTTATTGAAATGTATTGAAATAGTGTAGGAAGGAAGCCTTACCAATGTTGGTTCACGTCTGTCTTCCGCGGGGGAATAGTGTTTGAGGATGGAATAGTGTTTCGAGACGGACCGGGATTGCTTTTGGATGTGCCGGTTGTCTGCGGACCGAGCTTCGGCGTGCCTCGAGATTGTCAAGTGTGCACTTGAGCAGAGTTTCGGCGTGAATTGGGATCGCAGGGATTGTTGGTTGGATTCGGGCCTCGGGATCGGGATCATCGGTTGCGTTCGGGCAGAGTTCCGACGTGCGTCCGATTTGCCTGTTTGACTCGGAAAGAGCCGAGACGGCTCGGGAAAGACTAGGTAAGGCCTCGGAGTACCATGAGAGGCCTCAGAGTACCTTGAGAGTGCCTCGGGGCAGTGCGGGAGCATCTCTGAAGCACTCGGAAGGGCTTTGAAGCACCACAAGGGAGCTCGGAAGGCCTCAGAAGGAACTGAAAGGGGCCGAGAGTGCCTCGGAAGGACTTAAAGGGGGAGCCAGAAGGCTTAGGGAGAGAGTAGAATAGGATGGTGTGTGAAATGAGGGAGGGGGAGCCCTCTATTTATAGTGCAGGAAAAAATGCAAGAAGATCCATACGGACCTCCTAGGTAATATAAAGTTTTGGTTTTCCCAGATTTAGGAGTATCTCGTGGACTTTAGGGGGATTTAGTAATTATGAGAGTTGGTAGCAAAGAGGTCCGTATGGACCTTTTAGCATGCAAAGAGGTCCGTACGGACCTTCCCTGCTTTTCCAATTTCTGCATAATTCCTAAAAAGTCCTTTTGTGTTTTTTTGTCCCAGAAAGCCCCCCCCCCCCTTGGTTTGGTTTGTGGTTTTTTGGGCCTTTGAGGGTTTTTGAAGGGATTTTTAAGGGTTTCGAGTATTCGAGACTGGGTTTGAGTGAGTCTGCGGTGTTTCCCGGGTGTTCAGAAGAGGGTGATCCAGATTGGGGTACTTATAGAAGCCCCTCGACGACGTCACTTATGGAGGAAGTGGGGTCATCGATAAGATAAGGGTCCTGATCTGGATCGCGTGAGGACGTGGTGGTGTCCTGAGGTGTGACCATTTAGGTCAGTTGGCTGGACCCTGTGATAGGATTCCTACGTATCCCTGGCGGGAATCAAGCCTGATCGTAGTTCGGGTATCTGGGGAAGTGGACGTGTCAGTATCCTGTGGGTGACCATTTAGGTCAGTTGTGTGGACGTGGTGGCAACCTGTGTGACCGTATAGGTTGGTTGTGAGGACGTGATGGCATCCTGGGTGACCGCATAGGTCAGTTGTGAGGATGTGGTGGCATCCTGGGTGACTGTATGGGTCGGTTGTGAGGACGTGGTGGCATCCTGGGTGACCGTATAGGTCGGTTGGCTGGACCCTATGATAGGATTCCTACGTATCCCTGGCGGGAATCAAGCCTGATCGTAGTTTTCCGTTGTGAAATTGTGAGTGTGGAGGCGTTTGTGCCTAATTGTGACTGTTTGAAGGGGTCTACCTAGTTGTGACTGTTTGAAGGGGTCTACCTAGTTGTGACTATTTGAACGGGTCTACCTAGTTGTGACAATGTTTTGGGACATTTATGCGGTCTTCCGGACCGAGTGGTTTAGAGCCTTCCTGGCTGCGAATAGTGATTAGGCTGATTTATGCAGTCTCTCGGACTGAGTGATTTAAAGCCTTCCGCGCTGGAGATAGTGATTTGGCTGATTTATGCAGTCTCCCGAACTGAGTGATTTAAAGCCTTCCGGGCTGGAGATAGTGATTTGGCTGATTTATGCAGTCTCTCGGACTGAGTGATTTAAAGCCTTTCGGGCTGGAGATAGTGATTTGGCTGATTTATGCAGTCTCCCAGACTGAGAGATTTAAAGCCTTCCAAGCTGGAGATAGTGATTTGGCTTATTTATGTAGTCTCCCGGACTGAGTGATTTAATGCCATCCGGGCTGGAGATAGTGATTTGGGTGATTTATGCAGTCTCCCAGACTTAGTGATTTAGAGCCTTCCGGACTGGGGATTTTGATGAGGGTATGTTATGACTTGTGACTTGTGGTTGCGTCGTGCATGGGAACGTGTTGTGCCCTATGACTGTGTTTGTTGGGAGGCGTGATTGCCTTGTGCTTTGATTGTGAGAGGCATGATGGCCTCGTGCTTTATCTGTGGGGGGGGGGGAAGGTTGGACTTACGATGACTGTCGGTGTTCATCTGATGGGCACGCGTAGTCTTGTACGGGCTTTGTCCACTGAGAAGGTGATTTCGGGCTTACTTTGATGGCCGGTGTTTGTTTCACTGTTTTATGTTTTGGGGGCATTTTGTGCCTTTTGTGTTTGTTTTATCGTTTAGTGGGCGAGGTTCGGGCTTACGATGACGGTCGGGGTTTGGTTTACCGTTTAGTGGGTGAAATCCGGACTTACGATGACGGCCGGGGTTGGTTTTGTTGGGTTAAGGATCAAACTGCATTGAATCTGCTGAAATAGGCCTTTGGACAGCCAGGGGAAACGATTATAAGGGCAAAGGGGTAATTTGGCCCTAAAATGCAAAGAGGTCCGTATGGACATGTTATGTGTGCAATGAGGTCCGTACGGACCTTCGTGCAATTTTGAATTCCCCAGAATTTGACCAGTTCCAGAAACGAGGCATTTCCCCATTTCTCTTCTTCCAGTTCGTGAACAACCGAGAGAGAGGGAGAGAAAACCTCCATTTTGATCCAAATTCTCCATGTAAATCCTCCGCATTTCGCTTGAATTGCTTGTCATGACGGAAAGAGCAAGGAGAGGTCGTCGTCAACGGGGCCAAGAGGCGATTGAGCAAAGGGCGGACCTTCAAAGGAATTGCACTTCCTTTGTGCCTTCGTCGAGGAATCCAGATGTGTTGTATTCGGATTCAGAGGTGCACAATTGTTGTGGGCATTTTTTGACATGACGACATCTTCAGTTGATCCTGCATAACGAGATGTCATTACACTGTAAGTATTGTTTTAAATATTTACTTGTCCAATATTTCCTAATATTATTATTCTTATTTTTCAGTAATTAAGAGAGGAATGCGGAAACAACCTTCAAGCACGTTCAACAGACCTTCAAACGGCTAGGGCGACTTGGTCTCACGGAGGTTGAAAAGATAAACCACAATGCCGAGATTGTAGGAACCATATTTGACTCTTTCTTAGTTACTTGTATTTAAGGGGAAATGGAGACGGAAAATGACACTCATGCTCATACGCACACACTTTACACACAAACTCTTGTAATCCTCTCCATTATCTTCCGAAGTTGTAATTGTGATCATTATAGTGGAACCTTTAAGGTTGGAGACCTAACTCCCGGGTTTTTTCCAAAGAGGTTATCACCTCCAAGGTTTTCCTCGTTAACAAATCGCGTTGTCATTGTCTCGTTTTTCATTTTCTTGTTCCATATCATCGAATTCCATAGTTCCATCCTTATTATTCAATCCACACACTAAACATAGTTAAGACTCTACTCTATTGTTTTTTCTACCAAAACAATTTGGCGCCCACCGAGGGGCCTCGTGGTTTATCGGTTATTTGAAACATTTCCTAATCGAATTCACTATGTCCGCACCCACCAATGTGTCCACCGCCGGCAAAGGTCCCACCGTTGTTCCCACATCGGGAGGTAGAACCGGCTTGTTACCACCGCCTCCTCGGACCGGATCTCGGCCCAACTCAACCTACGAAGACTCCACAAAAGGGGGCGACCTCTTCCCAATGCAGATGCGACATCCGGAGTATCCTAACCAGGTTGAATCAAAGGTTGGACCGGCAAGATAACAATTCGAAGGTGTTGACCAATTCCATGATTAAGATGCGTAAAGACCAACAACTCATAGCATCTCGGCTTGAAAACATATCACCAGCTGCGCGCGAGGGTTCTCAACTTTGACAACTCCGGAGGATCTACATTTCGAATGAATTCATTCCAATGGGCAATCCTCCTCCGTGACATCTTTCATGATGTCAACATCTTTGCCCAGGACACCCCTTTGACACCATCTTACTGCAGATTCACTCCATTCATCCCATTTATAGACAAAGACCTGCATCACGACTACTACGGACAACTCTGGTTTGCTTAATAATCTTTTTAATAATAATAATTTCAATCGTATTCCTATGGGTGACCCTTTTGCAGAAACCCACTAGCTAAACAGATGCGGGATCTCGAGAGAATTAGTAATGAACGTACCAGTGTGACTCCTCCAATTCAACCGCAACGCAAAATCTACAATCGCTCGGTTTGTCCCAAAGAATTGCAAATGTCGACATACCGAAGCGCTTGATGTACCATCTATGAAGTTGTGCGACGGCACCACGGACCCGGAAGGAGCACGTGGCACACTATCAAGAAAAGATGGACATAATCCATATTCCACTTCAATTCCGGGAGGCTTGCTTATGCGGGGATTTGGATCCACCTTATCTGGACCGGCTCTCAAATGGTTGATTAGGCAACCCCTAGGTTCAATTGGTTCATACGCCCGGCTCATCAACATGTTCTATAACCAATTCTCATGCGATCGACAATTTGAAAGGTTGACAAGTGACCTTTACAATGTAACTCGGCGGCCTAATGAAACCCTAAAGGATTACGTCCACCGGTTCAATAAAGAGGTCTTGGAAATTCCCAATCTTGACATGTCGGCAGACCTGAAGCATTCAAAATGGGGTTGAAGAAAGATTCGCGGTATTACCAAGATTTGGTAATGACTCCTTGTAAGCGGGCTGGAGGAAGTCGGGAGCGGGGCATTGAGATTCATAAGGCCCGGAGGAAGATGAGGCTGCCGAAGATCAAAGTCATCATCCAAGACGTCGACATATGACCATCCCGATAGAAAGACCGAATCGTCCCATCGCAGAAACAACCGTCCCAATCCTTATCCGAGAATTGACACTAGCAAAATTAATTCAATAGACGGTGAGGATGAAGATAATGATAATGTGCCTAACATTTCGATTATTGTTTTTACGTTGATATTTCGGGTGTACTTTGCGCAATGGGCAACACAGGAGACAAAGCCGGATGGCCAAAGAAAACGGACAAAACCACGGGATGGCGTGACAAATCAAAATGGTGTGCTTACCATGAAGACTTTGGGCATATTCTTGAAGGCTGCATCGCATTAAGAAAGGAGATCGATTACTTGCTCTCGAAAGGACATCTTAAGGAGAGTTTGTTGGGATCCGAGAAAGAAGAAAGGCGAAAGTACGAAGCTCCTCATGAAATTTGAAAGACCGGTTTCTCCCCAGCATCAACAAAGGTGATCAACTTCATTAGTGGAGGCTCGAAATATGTGGAACATCCTATTACGCCGCAAACGACATGCTAAGGAGTCAAAAGATGAAAAGCCGGAGAGACGGCCCGGGATGTCGATACCTTGCCAGCACCAATTGTCTTTGATGAAAGTGATCGTGATAACTTGCTTTGGAACCCCATCATGACGGTCTGGTCATTTCCTTGCGAGATCGCCAATCTGTACCATACGACGTATTACGGTAGATGGGGGCGGCTCGAGTCAATCTTATTATGTTGGGTACCCTTAAAGAAATGAACATCCCGGAATCGGAGATTGTCAAAAATCTTCAAGTGGCTGGTAGGCTTCGGTGGCGAAGTCAAAGAAAGCAGTGGGGGAGATAAAGCTTCCAATATACTCAAGGGCCTCAACACCGTGGAACGGTTTGTGTAATTGATTGCGCAACATCTTACAATGTAATTCTTGGAAGACCGTGGATTCATGGAGATGAAGGCCGTACCCTCCACTTACCATCAATGTGTGAAGTTTCCAACACCTTGGGGTGTCGCTAAGATTCTGATGATCAACAGGTGGCCAAGGAATGTTACAAAACTTCAATGAAGGCGTCTACATCTCCAAAACAAGCATAGCAATTACCGAAGAAAGTACGTGAAGTCACGGAAGCTAGGGAGGATGATGTGAAAGAAGTATTGTTAGATCCTTCCAACCGGACATCAAAGTACTTATTGGCCTTGACATATCGTCGAGATATAGAGGAAGAAGCTTGTGAACCTATTAAGAAGCGAGAATAAAAGTTTCGCTTGGAAACATGATGACATGACCGGCATTAGCAAAGATGTCATCACTCACAAACTTAACATAGATCCCGGCTTCAAACCGGTGCACCGAAACGTAGAAAGTTTGCGTAAAACCGAGAAATCGGATCATCAAGGAGGAGGTAGAGCGCTTACTCAAAGCCAACATGATACGAGAGGTCGATTATCCAAGATGGTTGGCAAATGTGGTTGTGGTAGAGAAGAGAAACGGGAAATGGCGAGTTTGCGTCGACTTCACCGACTTAAATAAGGCACCGCCCAAAAGATCCTTTCCCTTTGCCGCACATAGATTCATTAGTTGATGCCACCTCGGGTCACGAACTCCTCACATTCATGGACGCGTCCTCGGGATTTCAACAAATTCGAGATGGAACCATCGACCAAGAAGACACTGCCTTCATAACCCCCTCGAGGTATTTATTGTTATATTGCCATGCCTTTTGGACTAAAAAATGCGGGTGCAACGTATCAAAGGCTCGTCAACAAGATGTTTAAGGATCGGATTGGGGACACAATGGAGGTATACATCGACGACATGGTTGTTAAGTCTAAGAAGGCCGAGGACCACATTAGCAATCTCTCTCGAAGCCTTTGACATCTTGGATTGTTTCAATATGAAACTTAATCCGGCTAAATGCAACTTCGGAATGAAAGCCGGCAAGTTTTTGGGCTATATGGTCACTAAAAGAGGCATTGAAGCCGCCCCGGAACAAATACGCGCCATTCTCAACTCCGTCATCACCTCAATCTGTCAAGGACGTCCAAAGACTAACGGGAAAAATTGCCGCACTCACTAGATTCATTTCAAAATCCTCGGCCGATGCAAACCTTTCTACGACATCTTAAGAAAGAACAAAAAGTTTCAATGGGAGGACCCGACATGAAAAAGCTTTTCGGGAACTCAAAACTTACTTGTCGACACCTCCCTTATTGGCCAAACCTCGGATAGAAGAACATCTTTACATCTACCTAGCGGTATCCGAAGGCGCGTAAGTGCGATCTTGATAACGTAACGAGATGGCAATCAACAACCCATCTACTATATAAGTAAGACACTCTTAGATGCTTTGAGACCGGGTATTCTCATTTACAAAAATTAATTTTAGCTTTGATAAGCACATACATTAAATTAAGGCACTATTTTGAAACACATACTATTATTGTACGCACTAACTATCCTATTAAGAATGTCATGAGAAAACCGAGAGATGTCGAGGTCGAATGGCGAAATGGTCTGTACGGTTAAGCACATACGACATCAAGTACGAGCCTAGAAGCTGCAATAAAATCTCAAGCCCTGGCGTATTTTGTGGCTGATTTCGGTCCAACCCTACAACAAGAGGTGGAATTGGAAGTACAGAACTTCAAGATGATGACATTCTAAAAATTTGGACTCTCTACACGGACGGTGCTTCCAACATGAGAGGTACAGGTCTTGGAGTTGTACTAAAATCGCCACAAGGGGACATAATACCACAATCTATCGATTGCGGCTTCAAGGCTACCAACAATGAAGCAGAGTACGAGGCACTTATCGCGGGTTTAACGGCGGCCCAAGACTTAGATGTCAAGCATATCCGGGTGTTCATGGATTCATTACTAATTGTTAATCAATACAATGAGTCCTACGTCGCGAAAAATGCTAAAATGACGACATATTTGGAAATTGTAAAAATTATTTCGGCCAAATTCAAAACATTTTCCTTGGAACAAATCCCGCGAGAAGAAAATTCTCAAGGCGATGCTTTGGCAAATTTGGGTTCGGCCTTCAAAAGCTTCTCACAAACCAATATCCCAATCGTGCATGTTGACATCCCGGTAATTGACAATCTCGAGATGTTCGTCCTAGATGTTGACATACCTTCCTCTCCCCGCATCAACCTCTTGGACAGCCCCTATTATCAAGTATCTCTTAGATGATACGATCCCGATTGAGGAGAAGAATGCGAGAGCCTTCGGGGTAAGAGTATCTAAATATGTACTTATTGATAATCTCTTGTTTAGAAAATCTGCTTTGCAGTCACTACTTAAGGTGTCTAGAAGCGGATAGAGCCCATCGTGTTCTCAAGGAGCTGCATGAAGGAGATTGTGGAAATCATACCGGGGCAGAAGTTTACATACTAAAGCTCTAAGGTTGGGCTATTTCTGGCCCACAATGAGAAAAAGACGCCATTGACTACGCAAAGAAATGCGATTCCCGTCGCCGACATGGGGACATCCCGCACCGGCCACCGAATTGCTACATCCTATCCCGTCACCTTGGCCGTTTATGGTTTGGGGAATGGACATTGTAGGAAAACTTCCCGAGCACCAGGGGACGAGTATTTCTTTTGGCCATGACGGACTACTTTTCTAAGTGGGTAGAGGCCGAGGCATATGTGCAAGTTCGTGATAAAGAAGTAATATCTTTTATCAAAAGGAACATATTTAGCCGATTTGGAATTCCATCGTAAATAATTTGTGACAACGGCTCTCGCTCATCAAGAAGAGGACCCAAGATTTCTTGACGGCTTGGGGTGTTAAGATGGTAACGTCTTCGCACTGTTCACCCTCAAGCCAATGGACAGCAGAGTCTAGCAACAAAATAATAATCAAGCAACTTAAAAAGAGAGACTAAACCGAGAAAAAAGGACGTTGGGCGTAAGAATTACCAATGGTCCTATGGGCCGACAGATCGACATCTAAGAATGCTACCGGTCAAACCCCTATTCACTTGTATTTGGAACCGAATCTGTTATTCCAGCTAGAAGTCCTTGTACCTACGGCAAGATACATGCCTTGCCGACATCCGAAAATAATAAAGACATCTTGATACATTCCCTCGGATACCGTGGACGAGCTAAGGGATATGGCCAAAGTTCGCATGGCAAAGCATATCAAAGAAAGGGTAGCCCGATCATACAATAAAACGTCGTGGTCGAAGGTTTCAAGTAGGAGACTTAGTCCTACGAAAGGCATTCCAAAATACCAAGGAGTCCAATGCAGTGCAAGCTCGCCCCAAAATGGGAGGGACCCTACTTGATAGATGCACAAGCCGGAAAAGGAGCATATCGCCTTGCAACCTTGGATGGCCAAATGATACCCCGAAGTTGGAACGCCATTCATCTTAAAAGGTATTACATTTAAATATGACTTCCCATGAACTCATCTTTCCGGTATGAATCGTATTTTAATTCTTTTCTCCTATGTATCTTTTTAATTATTTACATGATAAGATGTCTCTAACATGCTTTGTGAGAGACGTCAACCTTAGTTGGCGTCCGTTTTTAACGTGTTTCTATCTTATGAGGTATTGACACATTTACATGGGGACATATCGAAAGCATGCAAAGAACAACGATTCCTCCTCCGTTAGAGACTCGGCCATCTCTTCTCAAGTAAATGTACACAATCCCTTCTAAGGTTTAAAGAGTTAATTACCTCTTTCTAAAGAAGTTAGGTTACCACACCTTCGCCCGGAGCGCAAGTTATCTCACTAATTGAGGTGTGGGGTGGGCCTATATGGGTAAACTCATATAGCTTACCCATTCCCACTCAGTTAGATGATTGATCTTAAGCATTATTCTTATGGTTATGGCATATTCGTGTCATCTAAGTATCTACGGTTTATGGCATATACGTGTCATCTAAGTATCTACGGTTTATGACATCTACATGTCATCCTAAATACCTATTATTCGACATACTATCATGTCACCATATGTGAAAAACATACGAAAAATTATCCAAAAAGAAACAAGCCTTGACGTGCTTGAAAACCATTAAACCATAACTAAACTAAAATAACCATAATGTATCCAAACCACCAAAGTAAAAGTGCAAAAGTGTTGAACCAACCCAACACTTAAAAGATTGTCTTTGGCCCTTAAGGACCTATTACAAAACCAAACCAAAATAAAAATTGTCTTAAGGGATTCCACCCTCAAAGAACATCAAGAGCAAGTTTATTTTACCTTTTTCAGAGTGGCATTTGTCGGAGGTATTGCTCTGGAATAACTTCTCCTAGAAATCACCCCAGTCGGTGTCCTCACCCGGCTGCTCTAGATCCTTGAAATCATCGATTGCTTTTTCCTCGTGAATCCCTGCAAAGCCATCTTCTCTTCACTCGGGTTCCAATTCACATGCTCTCTCTGCTTGATATTCCTCAAATCATTTGGATTCTAGTTTCAAAGATCGCTTTTGCGGTCTCATGCACCAAGTCATCCCGAAATGCTTCCATCTCCCTTTCATGACTGATGTCGACGCTGCAAGCTTCCGGGACCGCCATTTTAATATCTCTTCATTCTTGTCCCCGATCTCCAATCCCCTTTCCCTTATTATGCTTGCGGCCTCCCTCAAATCCTTCTCATATTCGGCCTTACTCATGTCGTAGGTATCACACTTTTCCCTCAATGTCACGATTTCTTTGGACATTAATTTGTCATCGAGACAATCTATCATCAACAAGAGGAGGTATTTTACTAAAAATAAAAGAGGATCAAGGTGTCTACGATTCAAAAGCAAATCTTACGATTTTCCAACACTTCTTCACTCCAAATTTGTTTCTCTACGCCGGGATTTGTTCCAACCTTTTTCTCTTCGGAGTAATCTTGTTTATCTCTGGTATGTTCTCTTCCGCTTTCATTTTACCTTTATATTTGGCCACAATATCACTTGTCGTCAAGCCGGAGAAAGTCACTTTGCATATAAGAATATATGTTAGCGGGATTCAATAAAATAGCCAAGTGATACGTTGATCCCAACTTACTTGAGAGCGTCGTAATTATAGAAGCCGTATGCTTAAGAAAATTTCTCTCCTCGTAATATAGAAAGGGACGTATGATTTGGATAAAGAATTTGTAGAGGATTGGATAATCACAAATAATTATCCGAAATTGCGGTTATCAAAACTCTTCCTTTTTACTCGCCTCGTATTCCTAACCGTCACATTTGAAGCCAGTTAGAAGATGAACGGTTAATCAAGAGAAAAATAAAACAAATGAAGCAGGTAAAAGACGGAGGAATTTTACCTTGGGGATCACCGGCGCCGTGGGCCAAAGGAGGTGAAAAGAAGATTTGAGAAGATAAGTTTTCTCAAGCGGTTAATAAAAAGGAAAAAAGAATCCCTTTTCAAAATTAACTCTCTCCCCAACCGTTCATTTCATCGCCACGTCTCCCAAGAACGTCCCATCGTGCGAGTAACAGTTGGGTCATTAATTCAAAAGGAAAAACATTTTGCCTCTTCAGTTGCCTACATAGTCAAATGTTTTTGGGGACAAATTGTTGTGGGCATTTTTTGACATGACGACATCTTCAGTTGATCCTGCATAACGAGATGTCATTACACTGTAAGTATTGTTTTAAATATTTACTTGTCTAATATTTCCTAATATTATTATTCTTATTTTTCAGTAATTAAGAGAGGAATGCGGAAACAACCTTCAAGCACGTTCAACAGACCTTCAAACGGCTAGGGCGACTTGGTCTCACGGAGGTTGAAAAGATAAACCACAATGCCGAGATTGTAGGAACCATATTTGACTCTTTCTTAGTTACTTGTATTTAAGGGGAAATGGAGACAAAAAAATGACACTCATGCTCATACGCACACACTTTACACACAAACTCTTGTAATCCTCTCCATTATCTTCCGAAGTTGTAATTGTGATCATTATAGTGGAACCTTTAAGGTTGGAGACCTAACTCCCGGAGTTTTTTCCAAAGAGGTTATCACCTCCAAGGTTTTCCTCGTTAACAAATCGCGTTGTCATTGTCTCGTTTTTCATTTTCTTGTTCCATATAATCGAATTCCATAGTTCCCTCCTTATTATTCAATCCACACACTAAACATAGTTAAGATTCTACTCTATTGTTTTTTCTACCAAAACATGTACTACATTTATGTTGTACTTTTTTTTTTCCTACTTGGTTGTTAGTTGGGTTAAAATTTTTAAATATTAAGGGCCTCAATATTTATATTTATAACAGGCCTCTATAATTATTGAGACGGACCTGCTCCCAACCCCACCCTACCCCATGTTAAGCTAAAAACTTAACGACTTATTTTATTTTGCAAGTGTACGGTGTGGTTGTAATATTGAAAAGACAATTGTGAGTCGATCTCATGAGTACAATGTTTACTATGAACTAATACTTGCTTTTAAATAATAATTATGAATAAAAATGAATTGGGGGGGGGGGAGAATTTGTTTTGTTATAAATATCTAGAACAAGTGCAAAATTGCTCTAACTTAAGATTAAATTCTCTATGATGAAAGCATTTTCGGGATTGAGACTCAAACAATCATGCATTTATCAAACAAACCATGCTTTTATAAATATAATCATGTCATAGTCAAGGATGATACACTAATTCGTGCTATCTTCTCGTGATAAAGGCCTATCACACGTATTGATACTAACACTAAAATTATAAAGTGTCTGGATGATGAAATTTTAACGGATAGGCAAGTAGCTGAGAAGGAAGTAGCAGACCTGATCGCAATAGATGAGAGGACCCACTCTAAAATTATAAGGTGCCTTGATGATGAAATTTTAACGGATATTGCAGATAGTGATTCAGGAGGTGTTTTATGGCTTGCGTTGGAAGATATGTTTTTGACACGATCATTGACCAACAAGATATATCTGAAACAAAAGTTGTTTGTTCTTCGAATGAAAGAATATACACACATTAGGGATCACCTAAATAGGTTTACATTTTTATTAATTGAACTACATAATATAAATGCTAAAGTTGAGGATGGGGACGTTTCATTAATGCTTCTTATTTGTTTGCATTTATCATATGAGCACTACGTTGACTATATGATCAATGAAAAGGAGATGATCACTCTGGAGGAAGTGAAAGCTTCACTAAAGACTAGATAGTTGTGTCGAAAGGCAAGTGGTAATAGTAGTACAAATAAACAGTCAGTAAGTTTAGTTGCGAAAAGCAGCAAGGGTTCTGACAGTAAGAAGAAGAAGTCTTTTGTCGAGAAGGGTCTCCCTATTTAAGAAAAATTAATCTCATTTTATTTTGAGCAGTTAACTTTGTTCAAAGATTGAAAAAACAAGTTAAAATCTCAATGAAATTCTTAAATTTATTTTTGATACACCATTAAAACTATTATCAATGCTAATTCATAGACTTATAATAGAATAATTAAATTTATGTAAATTATTTGTCAAATTTTACTCAAGATGACTATAAAAACAAAATAGGACAATATTTTTATGACAAATGTAATATTAAATGTAATGGTGATACTGTTAACTTGATCTAACATCTCATTTATATATTTTTCAGAAAGTTTATTGATTTTTTACTATACAAGTTTGTAATAGATAATTTTTTACACAGTTGGTAAAATGAATATTGAACATATCAAAAGTGTTGAGCTGGGCCAAGCGAGTAAAGCCCAGTCCTCAAGTAATTATTGCCACCACATTCTCAGTGGGCTAGGCCCAATTGTTACATGGCTCAAGGCCCATCTTATGGATCAGTCGACTTAAGTTCATTGTCCGACCTACCAGTTCCTGACCTAACTTAGTCCGACCTTACGATCCAAGCTCTACTTCCGGTACGAGCCAGCTCTACCCATCAGTCAGGTTGACCCAACCCCAAATGGCGACCTCGACCTGCCAAGCAAGCGTCGACCTAACGGTTACAGGCGCACGTGTTTCGATTCTTTCCATAACTGATTCCCTACAAATCAGGAGCCATTCAGGACACGTTCTCATGACATGTAACTGTCCCACAAATCACGGAGCTCATGTAGCCCCACCAAATATACCACACTCATCAAACTATAAATACATTACAACCACAACGGTTCCAAGGTAACTGCAATTTTGTCATTTGAATATCATCTTTGTTTAATACATTATTTGCTCTCCAGTACACATACTTACTCTCATACCCGAGGGTCTAAGACGGAGACAAATCCGGCTAGTCGTGGGTTCTGGTTTCAGGTCAAGGAGTCAGGTGAATAGTCCTGCCACGTGGAGGAAGATTGATAAGCACATTTCCTGCGATATCAGTTTGGTTCCATTGCCGGGAAGCGTGCATAACTTGACCTCGAAAGTTTTCTCAACCTACTACCATGGTGACTTCAGACGGACATGTCTCTGAAGCCTCGGACGAGCACAATGAAGGAAACACAAACACTAACACCAATGCTGGAAATGCCAATTTGCCTCCTCCCCCTCCACCTCGCCATCATGCTAGAGCGACCCGCTCTAACAGTGTTGCTGATGGCAGAGGCTTGCCAGATGGCAGGAGAAAAGACAAACGATATATGGACGGGCAGGGAGTGCCGCCTCCTCCCAAGCGCCACACGGGTCGAATGGCTGCAGGGGACAGGGCAGGTCCCTCATCTAATCCTCTAAGCAGAAAGGAGATGCTGCTAGAACGAGCTCAGATTCTAGCTGAGTTGTTAGGTTTGGAGGAGGAGACGGAGCAAACTGATAGGAGGTCGGAGAGAGTAGCTCCCTCCAAGTTTCAAATAGGCAACGTGAAAGGAGTGGTAGGCAAGGAGGAAGTGCCCAGCAGAACGGTGATCGACAAATCATTCCTCATATTCGAACTCACATGCCAATCCCACCTGACGACTTGAGAAGTCACCTCAACACCAACCGGGAACAGGAGGCTGAGTCTGAGTTAAGAGGCAAAGAGAGGCCGAAAGGAACAGCCCTGCCAGGACTGAAAGGTCACAATTCCACAGAGGAGATAGGCACAGGTCGCCAATGGGAGAAGGTAGGCGCAGGTCGCCACTTGGAGACGATAGGCGCAGGTCTCCCGTTAGATATGAAAGGCGCAGGTCACCACTTCCTTCAGTGAGGTCACCTTCTCACAGGACAGGAGAGACAGAGAGATAACTCCTCCTAGGAGTGATAAGCACAGAGCCAACTCTGGGAGAGAACATCATCGAGAAGAAAGGCAAAGGTCAAACGATGTCTCCCAGGCTAGGGACGACAGGCCAGATGCTAGAGAATGACTCCTATGGAAGAGGAAGTTTGAGCAATGGGAAGCCGACAAAAAGGAGGATGTTAGAAAGGACTAGCGAGATGGTTTTGCTCTTCGACCCTTGGCCAAGAAGTTGCTCGACCGTCGACCTCCGCCAGGTTTCAGATTGCCTGTCCTGGAAAAATATTCAGGTGCAACTAACGCCAAAAGCCATATACAACACTTAGAGGCTACCATGTGCTTTGTCTCCAACGAGGACGACATGATGTGCAAGGCACTTACAAGCACACTCACTGGGGCAGCCCTCACTTGGTTCAATGGCTTGGCACCAGGTTGCATCTCGACTTGGACGTACATGAGGAGGAAATTTCTGGATCGCTTCTCGACTGCTGGATAGTCACCGATCTAAACAACTTGGTGCAGGGGAAAAATGAAAGCTCGATGAGCTACTACACCAAGTTTAAGGAGATGGTCGACAAGATCGAGGAGGGCCTCACAGACAGGGAGGTGATCAATTGTTTCAGGAGTGGAATTACTTCTGCGGATATGGACTACGAGTTAACAGTTCGAACAGTTACTACTCGACAAGAGTTGTTCGAGAAGGCTTACAATGTGGCATTGGCCGAGGAGAGAAAAGAGAAGAAGAGTGGGAAAGTCCCCAAGGTTGAGGTCGCTGATGATAAGAAGGACTCAGTCAAGAATGGGGGAAACAATAAAAATGGCAAGAATAGAACCAGGGTGACTGAAAAAGTGACCGAAGCTTTCACTCCCCTAACGGTGAGTCGAACTGAAATAATGAATACGGTCGAGCTAGGCCCACCTGCCCCAATGAACCCAGCAAATAAGTTCAGAAGGGATAATACCAAATATTGTGAGTATCACAAGGATACGGGCCATACTACTGAGGATTGTATGAGCTTGAAGCGTATCATTCAGAGGATGGTCGATCAGGGAAGGCTTGATGTGTATGTGAAAAGGCCTCAAACAGGCGGTGGTGAGCGACATGCGAGTGGACATCCAGAGCCGAGGCAGCCTAGGATGAATTTGGGCGTCATCACGGAGCAAGCTAGTAACACTGCCATCAAACACAAAATATTCCAGCTCAGCAAGGCACCTTATGTCCCCCCAAGAAGCTATATCAGAAACGAGGTGATTAGTTTCTACCCGGACAAGCTAGCAACCAATGTGGCAGCTAGAGAGCAAGTTCTCGTTATCCCAGGATTAATAGATGGGTGTACGACGAGCAGACTCTTGATAGACACGGGGGCCTGCAAGGATATTTTGTTCTACAAAACGTTCCAGGAGATGGGGCTTTCAAATGAACAGCTCGAGCGGTATGATGGCAGATTGGAGGGATTTACCAACCACCGGGTCGACGCCAAAGGACAGATTGAGTTGGATGTCGACATAGGCCAACACCCCTACAGGGTCGTATCAAAGGTAAAATTTATTGTAATTGACGTGAATAGTGATTACGCTGCAATTCTTGGTATTCCTGGCTAGGTTGCACTTGGGATGGTGGCCTCAATTCCCCACCAGCGAGTTAAATTTCCCACGCTAGCTGGAATCGACTGTGTACAAAGTACAACTCGAGCGTACCTGGATCATGTCCTTCGAGAGAGAAAGAAGAGGGAATTAGAGATTGAAACAGCGGAGGGATACTTGAAGCTCTCTGAATCTGTCACCAAAACTACTCGACTATCTACAATCACCAGTGTGGAGGAGTCGACCTATCGCTCACATGACGAGGTCATGACTGAGTCGACACGTCACTCCGAGGTCACCAGGGTTGACCCAGATACAGTTATGGTCGACCAGGTATTCATAGGCGAGCTATTCTTCCAAGTTGACAATAACTCGGGGGCTACCACCAGTGAGATCGCAGATGAGCTGGATGACATGATTGCTGAAGAAGCTCCCCACTTGGGGGCCGAGGAAAGACAGAGGGTTAGAGAGATCATCATTAAGACCCTGCAATTCAGAGATGGTCCAGAGCTGGAGGCTGTAGATGAGTTGGAAGTAGTGATCACAAACCCTCCTATCCTGAGCAAAAGATCCAAGTTGGAAAACAGTTGTCACCTGAAGAAAGAGCGGAGATCATCGAGCTACTAAAGGAAAGCAATGATGTCTTTGCATGGCGAGTAGAGGACATGAAGGGGATCAAGGAGGAGGTCGTTGTTCATAGGCTGGAGGTCAACCCGACCATAAAGCCCAAACCTCAGAGGCTAAGAAGCTTTGCTAGCGACACGGAGGAGGCTATAAAACTCGAGGTACAAAAAATTTTGAGTGCAGGTATAATCAAAGAGGCCACACATACCACCTGGCTAGCTAATGTGGTAATGGTGAAGAAATCCAACGGCAAATGGAGAATGTGTGTCGACTTCACCAACCTCAACCTTGCTTGCCCAAAAGACAGCTATCTTCTACCTCGAATTGACAAGCTTGTCGATTCTATTGCTGGACATTCCACCCTCAGCTTTCTCGATGTCTATTCAGGCTATCATCAGATCAAGATGCATGAGGATAACATAGTGAAGACGGCATTTCAAGCTGCTGGTGGCATCTGCTGCTACAACATGATGCCGTTCAGGTTAAAGAATGCAGGAGCGACCTATCAACGTATGGTCAACAAGGTCTTTGCCTCACAAATTGGCCGAAACATGGAGGCTTACGTCGACGATATGGTCATCAAAACGAAGGCCAGACGTCACGTGGTCGACCTAAAGGAAACGTTCGCCAATTTACGAGCAAACGACATGAAGCTCAACCCGAGCAAATGTGTATTTTGAGTAGCAGCGGGAAAGTTTCTTGGCTTTATGGTGTCCCAGCGGGGTATTGAGGCCAATCCAGAAAAGATAAAAGCTCTGATCGACATGCAGCAACCAACAACTGTAAAAGAGATGCAGCGACTTAATGGAAGGATGGCAGCCCTAGGTCGCTTTATATCCAAGTCGGCGGAAAGGTCTCTCCCCTTTTTCAAATCTTTGAGGGGGACGAAAAATTTTGAATGGACGGCCGAATGTCATTCGTCGTTCCAACAGCTTAAGGAGTACCTCGCTACTCCCCCTCTATTGAGCAGCCCGACTATTGGAGAGATTTTGTTTGTATATTTGTCTGTGGGTGATCATTCAGTAGCAGCAGTAATAGTTCGAGAAGAGGAGGGGCTTCAAAAGCCCGTATACTATGTTAGCAAGGCCCTATCAGATGTTGAAGGCATGTATTACAATGCGGATAAAGTTGCATATGCCTTAGTCGTGGCTTCACGGAAGCTGCGAGCTTACTTTTTAGCTCATCGAATCGTGGTTCTCACAAATGCGCCCTTGAGGAAAATCTTACATAAGCCAGAAAGTTTAGGTTGTCTACTCAATTGGTCAATTGCTCTTACAGAATTCGACATCGAGTATCGACCTCGAAAGGCGTTGAAGGCTCAAGCCTTAGCAGAATTCTTGGTCGAGCTAACGTTCACCAAGGAAGATAGCGAGG
The DNA here is from genome assembly GCA_022495995.1 of Adenophora triphylla var. japonica. NCBI lineage: Eukaryota > Viridiplantae > Streptophyta > Magnoliopsida > Asterales > Campanulaceae > Adenophora > Adenophora triphylla. Next base: position 147,329 of record JAFEMH010003957.1, read on the forward strand.
TGCGAGTTCAAAAGGAGAAAGCTAAGGGAAAGGAGCAAGAGTCCCAGCCCGTCACTTGTCTACCCGACGATTGCTGGAAGGTTTACTCAGATGGGTCGGCAACGAAGAATGTTAGTGGAGCTGGGATAGTACTGATCGAGCCAGAGTCTGGGACAGTCTATGAGGAAGCGTTGAGGTTTAAGTTTGAAGCCTCCAACAACCAGGCAGAGTATGAAGCTTTGGTGGCAGCAGTCGAGTACGCCAAGTGCTTTGGAGCGACCAAAATCATAGCATATTGTGACTCCCAGTTAATAGTCAATCAGGTCAGAGGGGAGTATGAGGTGCTAAACTCCACCTTGATCAAATACTGCGACCTGGTGAAGGAATTGATAAAAGACTTAGAGTTTTGGGAAATTCAGAGGATTGGTCGAGAAGACAATGAATTAGCCGACCTACTCTCAAAATTGGCTACTACAGACGAGCCACATGAAGAGCCCATCTCCTACCTCGGGAATCCAGCATATGAAAGGGTCAAAATTCAATGCGTAGAAGACCCCTTGAGAAATTGGGTTTACAACAAGTGTTGGATCGAGGAAATGAAGGCATACATGGAGACAGGCGAGCTCCCTGAGGACGAGAAGAAAGCTCGAGCTATTAAAAAGAAGGCTCCGAGATATGTCATCCAAGGAGGCATGCTATTCAGAAGATCGTACACTAGGCCATTGCTGAAGTGCATTCACCCCCAAGAAATTACGCAGTTAATGCACGAGGTGCATAGTGGAGTGTGTGGTGGACACCCGGGGGCCAGAACTTTGGCCGACAAGCTGATCACGTTGGGGTATTACTGGCCACACATGAGAGCTGGCACTCATGATTTTGTTCAGCAATGCGACCAGTGTCAAAGGTTTGCCAACCTACCTCATCTGCCTACAACGGAGCAAACTCCAGTAATCGCTGCTTGGTATTTGACATGTGGGGCGTCGACTTAATTGGACCCTTCCCTCCCGCCCGTGGAAATTGCAAGTATGTGATCGTCGCTATTGACTATTTCACAAAAATAGGTCGAGGCAAAGCCACTAGCTCGCATAACAGAGGAAAATGCAATCAATTTCATTCATGACTTCATCTGGTGTCGATTTGGGATCCCTCGAGCTATAGTATCAGATAACGGCCTACAATTCTCCAGAGCTTTCGAAGAAGAAATGAATCGAGTAGGGATAAAGCATTGGCAGTCATCTGTTGCCTACCCTCAAGGCAATGGGCAAGCTGAAGCAGCGAATAAACTTGTCCTCTCCTCACTCAAGACGGGATTAGTGGGTCGACGTAGTAACTGGATGGACGAACTCCCCCTTGCTCTTTGGGCAGTTCGCACAACCACTCGGGGGCCTACGGGGAAACCCCATTCGCTCTTACATATGGGTCGGAGGCCATGGATCCAGCCGAGCTGCAATTTCCTACAGCCAGAGTGATTTTCTTCGATCAAGAACAGAACGAAACCAACAGGTTGATCGACTTGGATTTAATTGACGAGAAGCGAGACACAGCCTACTTACGAATGGTCAACTACAAGAAGAGGACAAAGATTTACCATGACAAGAGGGTGAAGACGAGATCATTCCAAGTAGGAGACCACGTGCTAAGAAAGATTGAGGCAACAGGAAGGAGAACCCAACAGAATAAGCTATCTTCCAACTGGGAAGGTCCCTACATTGTTACTCGAATCATCAAGGAAGGGAATTACATGATTGCTCATCCAGATGGTGAGGAGTTGAAGCACCCATGGCACGCTACTCATCTCATCAAATACTACTTCTAGTTCAACTCTCTAGTTCAGTGCAAAGTTAGTGCAGTTTCCAAGTTTGAATTTGTCATAGTTCTAGCTCTCCATCTGATGTAAGCATGTTCCTACTTCAATAAAAATCACAGTTCTATTCAACCAAACATTGTGTTACACTTTCCATTAATTTTAACAAGCTCAATTTTTAATCAGCTTTGTTCCCTTAACAAGTCCGACTCCTGGTCGACTTCGTTCTAACGAGCTCGACTCTTAGTCAGCTTCAGTCTGATAAGCTCGATTCTTAATCAACTTTCTTCCCTTAACAAGTCCGACTCTTAGTCGACTTCGTTCTAACGAGCTCGACTCTTAGTCAGCTTCGTTCTAATAAGCTCGATTCTTAATCAGCTTTCTTCCTTTAACAAGTCCGACTCTTAGTCAACTTCGTTCTAACAAGCTCGACTCTTAGTCAGATTCGTTCTAATAAGCTCGACCCATGGTCAGCTTTGATCTCTTAAACAGGTTCGACTCTCAGTCAATCTCGTTTACAAAAATTTTACAAGTCTAAGGTCGACTGAGTTATCAAAAATCAGTTCGACCAAAGTCTTAGAGCGACTTAGTTGTCCTATCAAATATGGCTCGACATACATGCTGGAATCAAAAGCATACAACACACAATGATAGAAAGTCAGCTACGATTAAATATAACTAAGTCTCCCAAAATGGGCCAAGACTTAAGCAAATAAAAGTTACGAAGTATTATGCCTCCCAAAAGCTGGGCCAAGGCATTTAAACAGTTACAAGACAAAAGCAAATATTGTTTTGGAATTTGTTTGTTACAACACCATTCAGAATGAAATCAAGAGTCTTGGCCAACATCAGCCTGATCGTTAACGGAAGCTCGACCCTCTCCATCACCTTCTTGCTGCTGGGAGCCAATGGGTTTACCCAATTCTGAATAGACTCGTTGATCAGGGTCATCGTCCTCCTCCATCTCTTCAGCATCCTCAATCTCCTGCAAAACTACATCAAAGTTCCTCTCTGCTATTATGGGAGCTACCCACAGTTCACAACCATCCTCTTGGTCTTGCTGAGCTATGAAGGCCAAATCATTATCGGTGTAAGGAACTATTGAATGACCGCCGCGAGCAGCCATATCGTACTGAGGTTCGGATGCCCATCGAGCTAATTGCTCAAGGGAGACTTCAGAGGTAGCATCGACCAGAGCTCGACGGGCCATATGAAGCTTACCCACGTTGAGGAAATCTTTAGCCTTATCGACAACAGTGTTATAATACTCATCGCTCTCCTTGAATTCATCAACAGCTACCTTAGAAGCGCCTCAAAGCTCTTCCTTCCATTTGGCCCTTGCAACATTGTGTTCTTCATTTAGCTCAGCCAAGAAGGTGTCCCTCTCCTTGAGGATCTGGGAGACTGTGGCAATCTCTTTCTTAGTCTCCTCATGAGCTAGACGCTCAGCATCCATCTCTGCCTTCACCTCGCCTATCTTGGTATTTGCAGCTTCAAGGTCTTCTACAGCCTTATCCTTGTTCGCCAAGGCCTTCTGCTTGACCATCTCCAGAGCGTCAAAGGAGTTGTCCAGGTCATTGTATTAACCTTCAGTTCATCCAAGGCATGAGACTTCTTGGCATATTGGTTCATTGCAATCTTCTCCCTCTCAATGGATGCCCTCCAAGAGCTCTTGGCTTGCTCCACCATGGTGAGTGACTACATTACAGGAAACAATTAAAGTTTTAGCTAGTCAAACTCAGAAACTAAATTGACGAGCTCAAAGGAAAGCTAATAGACAGATGGAAGGAATAAAAGTTTACCTCGCTCTGCACCAAGCCAGATCTAGCAGAGAACTCTTCTGGAGTCATCCCCTTATCAGCAAAATGCGCCAGTAGGTCGACGTCTATGGCTCTCCTCACCACGACCTGGCCAATATTCATCTCTGGAAAACGACGACTCATACTGTTTACCCCAATGAGAGGGGGAACATCACTCAGCTTTTGTATTTGAGCCTCAATTGACTCTTGGCTCCTAGGAGAAGGCAGTGTAGGAGGAAGTTGGCTTGAAGAGACAGTTTTTCCCTTCTCAGTTCTCGATCTCTTCTTCGTGTTCAGTGGACGATCATCTTCTTCATCTACAGCTTCATCATCAATATTCACAACATTCAAAGGGCTAGCCCCAGTAATCTCGGCTCCAGAAGTCGCAGCATTAGCCTCAAGGTTTGGGTCGGAGCTCGGGCTTGGTCTAATCGACCTAGTGGATTCATTGCCCCCTTCAGTAATTTCCTTGGTCTGGCTCCCACTCTCTAAGGGATCCTCCGATCCAACCTCCTCCATTGGCACCATCCCAGCGTTATCCTTGGATAGCAAATTATTCCTTCTCTCAGCTTCCCTCTCCCTGTTAGCTCGAGCATTGGCGGCCCCATGAGCTTTTTTGGCTTTCTTCTTATCAGATACTCCAACAATGCGCACCATGTTGGCTTCTTGCTCAGGGGTCAGAACTACGTCAAAAGCAATAAAGCAAAGGGTCAGATCGACAAATTAGATTTCTACATACGAGTTGCGAGCTAACTATTCTACATGCAAGTTGAATAACTGACGAGCTAAGAGTTACACATGCAAGTTAAATTATCTCTATATACGAGCTACCAGTTCTACATACGAACAATTAATAGGCGAGTAAAATCTTACCACCAACATGCTCCCCGTTGTCCTTGCAGTAGTTGGCCGTCCGTTGGCAAAACTGGCATTTATCCTCGAACCTACCCAAGGCATGGGTAACCCAGTTAGGATATATTGTGCCCCTATCAACATGCACCAGAGGTTGCACTGTCCCCTCACCAGCCATCATCCCGACTTGGATATAATTGTATTTGGTGGTACCCAGAGTTTCCCAACTAATGGGCCCCTTATCAGCCAACCGGCACAGCCTCTTATACAGGTCAAAATACCAATGTGGCTCCCAATAGTTCCCCTCTTCTATAGGCTCTGTTTCAGCGTTGGGCAAAGGGAATTCCCATCCTAATCTACTCTCCACTACAACCACGTGGGAATTCCACCTACTCGCCTTGCTGGGAAGGTTCGTAAAAAGTTTGGGAGAGTTGGGTTTAGAAGGGGTGCTGATCCCCATATCAGTTCCACCAAACTTGACACTAAAGAACTCTTTAAACACCCTCATACAAGGTTCATACCCCAAGAACCTACAAACAATGGCAAAACACATCAGGACCCGACAAGTGTTGGCTCTCAGCTGGAGAGGCAAGGCATCTGTACACTCTAGGAATTCATTGATAAAAGGGTCAAGTGGCAACCTCAAGCCAGTTTCGAATTGGACATAAAAGAAAGCTAACCTAGTGGCATCCTTAGTAAATGTCTTACCAAACTGAGCCATGAATTCCTTCTTACTAAGGATGGTCACCCTAAAATCTTCCTTACTCACCTCACAGAAATCATATATCATGCTATATCGAGATGGTAAATTCTTCTTCCCTCTCATGGGTCTCTGAGGAACATAGCCCCTTTCATTCCTCCCCGGTACAGCCAAGTCGTCAAACGCATCTACAATTCGAGGACTTGAGGAGGTAGATGTTGTAGCGCCTTCACGAGTTGCCATATCTGTACAAGAAGAAGCGGAAACAAGGGAGTCAGACCTATGATCATATTCAGAAGACCTACCTAGGGGCGACCTAACTAAGGGCGACCTAGACTCCCCTGGAAAACCTTTCCTGTTCCTAAGGAAGGAAGGCTTATTGGCATCTCTCACATAAAATAGTGATATGTGGTCCAACAACTCATGGAAGAGATGAAAGGAAACCACGTTTGAGTCGTCGATTACCAATTCACCTGCGTCTTCTCCTATGGGCAGTCCTATTTCATTAAAATTCAGCCCCCACCTTGTCAACATGGAGGCACACTCATTCAAAGACATCTCTCTCCACTCTCCGTTTATGTGCTTATACACTCTATGGTTCACAGTGCAATATCCATACCAAGCTCCTGGTTCACTACTAAAGGTTCTAGCCATGGCGAAATTAAAAATAAAGCAGAAATTGAAGCCCTAATGCAAGAAGACGAGAGGAATACCTTAATTAGTTTCGAAAGAGCAAGCTGTTGCAGAAGCAGGGAGCTCTGTTTAAATCAATTGCCCTTTTTGCTATCTTCGCAGGAGTATACCAGAGTTTGGAGACGGTAAAAGTTCAAAATGGAGAAGGATTCTAGTATTTATATTTTCCAAAATTGAGAAGGAAAAAGAAAAATTCGAAAATTATTCTCCTAATTAAATGGGGAAAACAGTTCCCAAGGCGGTTTTCCAAACGTCAAATAGTAATGATTACGGAATACGGCGCTCCTCCAGATCTGACCGTTCGTCGCCAACGTCCAGGATTGAGCCACGTCACCTTTGGTCGACTAAACATCAGCACGAGTAGCGACCTGCGAGTCACAATAATCTTCATCAAAATTTCCTTTAACTTCCTAGTCGACAAAGTCAACTCAGAAAGTTGGGGGTCACTGAACATATCAAAAGTGTCGAGCTGGGCCAAGCGAGTAAAGCCCAGTCCTCAAGCAATTATTGCCACCACATTCTCAATGGGCTAGGCCCAATTGTTACATGGCTCAAGGCCCATCTTATGGATCAGTCGACTTAAGTTCATTGTCCGACCTACCAGGTCCCGACCTAACTTAGTCCGACCTTACGATCCAAGCTCTACTTCGGGTACGATCCAGCTCTACCCATCAGTCAGGTCGACCCAACCCCAAATGGCGACCTCGACCTGCCAAGCAAGCGTCGACCTAACGGTTACAGGCGCACATGTTTCCATTCTTTCCATAACTGATTCCCTACAAATCAGGAGCCATTCAGGACACGTTCTCATGACATGTAACTGTCCCACAAATCACGGAGCTCATGTAGCCCCACCAAATATACCACACTCATCAAACTATAAATACATTACAACCACAACGGTTCCAAGGTAACTGCAATTTTGTCATTTGAATATCATCTTTGTTCAATACATTATTTGCTCTCCAGTACACATACTTACTCTCACGCTCGATGGTCTAAGCCGGAGACAAATCCGGCTAGTCGTGGGTTCTGATTTCAGGTCAAGGAGTCAGGTGAAAAGTCCTGTCACGTTGAGAAAGATTGATAAGCACATTTCCTTTTTAGCGGCATCAAATATATATAAAAAGTACAATCTATGTTTATTAATAATAAATGTGTGTTTCTTTTTAACCTCTCAATGCACTTTCGAAGGTAAAAGCTTGGATACTACAGTGCCCATAATTTAACTTTACCAGTCCCTAGCACATGAAATGGCTTGGACCAACTTTACAAGGAACTAGAATAAGTCCGTATTCGAGGACACGTTTTTTTTTTTTTTTAAATTAAGCCCGTGTTCGAGGATACTTTTTTTTTCTTTTAAATTTAATTTTTTTTAAGGGCAAAATGGGAAAGGAACAAATTAGTGAGAGCAAAATGAAAATTTCAACACTTGACACTGTTCAAACAACTGTAGCACACAGGTCTAATTTATACTATAGATAACCATTTTAATGCATGTCAAAACCATAGTTGTCAATCCCTCCGGTATCAATCCCTATGGGCCGGTATGTACAATTTCGATCAAAAACCGGTGCAAAGTGCAAAACATGTATTGCACCGTCCTGTTTTATAAATCGGTATGGGCCGATACTTACAATTTCGATCAAAAACTGGTGCAAGGTGCCAAACATGTATTGCACCGTCCCGTTTTATAAACCGGCCTGGATCAGACCGTACCAGTTGATACACACCGATTCGGCGAAAAAAAAATATTTCTTAAAATTTTAAAAGATTCTTTTTTAAAATAAATATTTAACAAATTTGACTATAATCATAAATTTCATTTTATTAAATGTATATGAAATATATTTTTATTGGATTATGAAAAAAATATGTTTAATAACTGTCAAATGTGTCAATATATTATAAATAATTAATAATAAAATAAAAAAGTGCGATAAACCCAATACACGGTACACCGGTATATTCCGATATCGATACATACCATTTTAGTGAGCAAACCGATGCACTTGCCAATACGAAATTGACAACTACTGTTGTCAAAACTGGATTAGCGTATCAAACTACATCATTACAATGGGGTGACAGTCGTCGAATACAAATTAATCAACCATTAACAAGAAATCACCAGCCATCAACTATAGCCATAGCCTATAGTTCATCCGCCACGAGGTGTTTGAGTTTAACAGAATTGATTTGATTACAAGGGCTGAGTGCCCGTATATTATGTTTATCTTATATCAGCACAGTTCCTCTTTTACTCCCCCTTCCTCTGAAATGTTTACCTTTTCTACAAATAAATAACAAAATTGAATAAATATTTTCATTTTTCACTTTTCAAACATTTGATTTTACAAGTATAAAGACTAGTAAAAAAAATTGTTAAGAAACATAGATACAAAGTTTGTTTTTTTTTTTTTCCAGATTTTTTTTTTCCAGAAATGACATTCATTAGGGGACAAAAATTTCTTGAAAGTGGACATTTACTTGGGGACAGAAATTTAGGAACAGAGAGAGGGAGTACCTAGTTTTGTATGCTAAGTTTAGACTTCACAAGCACCCTTATAGATTGAAGCCATACATATTGCAAAACCAAAAAGCATGCTAATATAAGGAAGATGTTGAATGCTCTTGGCTTAATAAATAACACATCATAAGTTCAGTTCAGTTCAGATTAGCTTTCAAATTACTGATACAATAACAACAACAGCAACAACAACAATAACAACAAAAAAAGCCTTATTTCCAAAATGATTTGGAATCGGCTAACAAGAATCGTTATATGAAAATCATTAATTAAAAAAAAAAAGAAGAAGAAGAAATAGGTATACATAGTATATATTATTTGTATTTATTGGGCCAAAAAACTTGTTCAAATTTCTTGAGGTGCCAGTCCAGTTGCTCATGGCAGATCAAAGTCACCTTATTTATCAGTACATTCATTAGCAGGATGATACTACCATCCTATGCCCAACTGCTTAAATAAAAGTGGGGCAACAAAAGTGGTGCTTGGAATATTTGGTTATTCAGAGAACTAAGCAAATTTTAGGTATAACAGAAAGGAACTTCAAATGTCAGACAGATGATGTTAATATACAAATATTTACCGTACTTGGTGTAATTGCCCAGTGATTTCAAGACTCGTTGTTGGGAAGCCTGCTCAGAATAGTATGCTCTGGTTTATGACCACACTCGAAATCTGTATGAACAAATGCTCGTTCAACCTCCGGGAGTTTTTCAATCTTTATTTGTAGTGTCTCTCCTATCGTATGTGCTTCTTTCAATGGTAGATCTTCTGGGAGCTCGATGTCAACCTGTTTTCAACAAATATAGAAACTCATGATTTTTACTCGGTAAAACTACAGAGTTCCAGCTTGCAGATATTATAAAACTGACCGCAAACAAAATTTTACCACAAATTTTGTGTTCAGACCGGAATATTTACCTGGTTACAGATGATATTCGTGTTCTTGACAGGCATTTTTATAACCTCCATTATCCAAGAAAAACAAAGCAGGAGAATGACTAACCTCTACAAAATACAGAACGCCAAAAGTATAAGCACGAACTGTATCTACACGTTTGACTCGAGGGTGCCTTGTGACGAGATACGTCAGCTTTTGCAGTACTTCAGGAGGTGCTGATTTTCCCACTAGTGATACTGCATAAATATCATTCAATATAAATGTCATGCTTCAAATATGATGATGATTCTAACCCTTAACTGAAGGTCAAGTGCCCTCATTTTTTAGATATGTGGTAGCACAGCCATAATGAGATCAAAGAACCAAATGAGCTGCGATTCAAGTAGGATATCATTTCCAGCTTAAGATACACAACTAGTTGATGCATTTTACAATACAGAGCACAACCAAGCCTCACAACATACCTTTACTCATCAAACCAAGTTCATGTTGTTGCAATAAACATACCTTGAACGTAGTAGGTTATATCAAACGATCAAAATTGGAATAATTCTATAATTCTGTTACAAAGTGGGTGTCGTAACAAGAACAATAACACAATGAATCCCCGATATAAACCGAGGCATGACCAAATCAACTTACATCCTCATTTTGATGCCAGTCTTCTTTGATCTACTAAAAACGCTCACAAGTGTTTGCCTCACAAATCTGTTCAAGAACAATGCTCTAAAAGCCTAGAAAGAATAATAGTGCCTTTCGCTTCTATTTGTGACCCGCTTGGATATTGTTGTACTAAATAATAGACAAGATTTCTTTATATAGGGGTTGTTTGAATCATTATCTACCAAGGATACCAACTCCTTTCCGATCCCAACAAGGAATCTCCAGTAACTCTAAATTACAATTTGCTTACTAATTTACTAGTCATATCCTTCAAAGGAATACCAATGGAACGATCTCAAAATTTCAATAGGATTACGAATACTATATCCCAATTTGAATAGGATTCACTTTTCCAACAAATTCAAGTATCAAAGGGACACAATATGTCTCATGGGTGCACGTGCACCCATGAGTGCACCAATGAGTTTTTCCCATTAAGTTCAAAAATATTAAGGTGCACCCACACACATTGATTTTGTTTTTAAAAAAACAGGCTGTCACGCAGAGTCATACTACTCTCATATCCCTCCCTCCGTCTCTCTCTTTAGAACAGTAACTAGGTTTTAATTTTTGAACTTTTCAACTTCAACACAGCAGCCACAGGCCACACTCCACAGCCGCAATCCACAGCCGAACTGGCGGCATCTCCTCTCTTCTCCGGCGGCTTTCCATCCCCTCTTCTCTGGCAGCCTCCCCTCCTCCCATCCTCTCTTTTGATGTTTTAAGGCTATTTCTGTTGATGTATTGAAATTTTGAATTTTCAATTTAGGGATGAATTTGTGTTTTGTTATGTAATTTGTGCACCGAGTTACACTTTTTCCTAGGTCCGCCACTAAATTCAACACTATTTTAGGTACACTTATTAGAGCATCACTTACAATGCTTGAAGAGATTTAACACATCGTTCCATTGTAGAAACCAGTTAAACAGGTTGACAGGATTAAAACCCTAGTAGTGGCCATAACCAATGGATGGTAATTAATAAAGGTAAAAGAAAGTCGGTATTTGAGCATGGAAGGGTGACATGTTGCTAAAAACAGTAGCTGCTGAAAATTGTCTGTTCAAAAGTGTAAGGCTATGTTTATGATTATTTATCTTTCATGTGGAAGTTAAGAATTCAAATAACTCTGAGGTATGACTAACGCAGTTACCTGCATTTTCCAAGACAGTTCCAGACCAGTTGGCGATAGTGTAGATGGCAAGTATAATGGCACCAGCAGGATCGAGCCACCAGTAGAACTTGTCGCCGAGAACAGCTGCAACTAATCCTACTATATTTGTTACTACATCAAAATAGTGATCCTGTTCATAGAGTTACCAAATATTAGCAAGTAGACTTGAAAAAGACAAGCTGTTGATCATGATGATGAAAGTACCTTTGCGTAGGCACGAACAATGTCATTTCCAGAGCTCTTGCAGTAGAACCATAAGCCGAGTTTCACCACACTTGCAGTTATCATGACTATATACAACCATAATAATTGATCTGAGGCCAACTTTTCAGGAACTTCAGCTTCAATTAGTTGTTCCACAGCCTGGATTAGTACCTGAAAGCCTAAAATGAAACAGGACATGTAAATTTCTTTACTTGAAAGAAAACGTTTCCACGTTGCAAGAGGCTGGGATGAGTAAAATTTTAAGCAATTTTCACTTTTCAGGATGTTCAAAATGTTTTACACCATTTTGCTCTTTGAAAAGTTTGCTTAGATAGACCCATAACATGAAACTAGGGTTTAGAATCTCAAAATGCATTTACTTTTCTAGAATCGTGTCACGATCCTAGAAAAGAAAATAGTTTTCGTGAAAAATTATTAATGTACAAGCCAAGTACAAACAAAGAAAACACCATCCCTAAAAGGGTTGACAAGTCAACCACGAGGTCCGTGAAACTTATTATGGGACGGAGGGAGTACGATCTATTTCAAAAGTGAGCCTTAACCCAATAGCATACCGAGTGTAGCCATTATAGCAGCAAAGACAATGATCCCTACTGGTTGCACCCTCAATTTGCCAATAGGATACTTATAAATATTGACGTTTTTCATAGAAAGATGTGTGAACCAAAGAATGGCTCCAGCCAACAGATCAAGCAAGGAATCAAGTGTTGATGCGGCGATAGCTATGGATCCAGTCTTTATTGTGACATATATCTGCAGAATACCAAGTAGTCAGTGCTTTGATATTATTTTATTAACTTATAAGAGATAAAAAGAGATCCTATGAAATTACGTCCTATATGCGCCTAATACAATATACTATCTTATCCCTAACAATAGTGTGATTTAACTTTAAGTCAGTAATGAGATATCACCTTAAATGCCAGTAGTAAGATGTTTGCATAATTAGAGATCCTCATCGCTCTTTCTTGCTGAGCTTGTTCTTCAAGATCTTCCTCTTCAATTTCGTCCGATGCCACCAAAGAATCAACTTCATCAAAGGATTTCAGGGTTGCAAATTGTCGTTTATAGTACTCCTTTTCCCCTAAAAAGAGATATTGCTTGAGCTATGAGAAAGCAGAAAGTGAGAGAATAGGGATGCAGGGAACAAGAGAGGAGCAGAAAGGTGACAAGAGGAGTACTCAAGACTACAAATTGTCATTCTAGGCTCAGCATCGTTTCTGTGTGCTGAATTTGCAATGAATACAGCACAATGATTTGTAATACAATTATCTTACCTCTCAAGGACTCGAAAAAAAAACATGGGCATGCACATAATTATATGTAATTTACTTCAAAAAGTAGTCGTGAAAATCGAAATATAAGCAAGAAACTCCGATGAGCTCAATTACGCAGCAGAGAAAAAAATAAGAACAAATATTTTTTTCATAGAATTGAGACCCTACAACAATAATGAAAGTTGATCTCTCATCATCGGAACTCTTAGAATTCAGTATTCAGAAAAATACTGAGCAAACATGTGTGTATGTGTGCGCGTGAAAATTAACTAATTAACAGCAAATACAAATTTTCACTGCCTTGAATCACGTTTTAAAATTAAAATTAAGCAACCAGAATCTCTAAATTTCAAATTTTGTGAACTCAAGGCGGAATAAACAGATTAAACAATATTTAGGTACAACCAAGATCATTCCAATTAAGTCATTTTAGTAGAAATTCAATTTCACATCTAGATAGTTCAAAGAACGTAAAATGGAAACGCGATTAATGATTTCCTAGCAAAAACCAGCTCAAACAATATTTAATAACAAATGTTCCTAATATTGAATAAGATGACTCCAAGATATATTGAGACAGAATGAGAACCTTTGGTCAATGAAGTGGATTTAGAGAGATGAAGGAGAGAAGAAGACTCTGGATCAACACTTGGCCGGACCTTATCCGGCAACCTCGCCAGAAACTCGTTCCTTAGAGAGTTCACCGAGTATCGGCGACTGAGTCTGCGCTGCCGGCCGCTGCGGCTGTTGCTCAACGTCGGTCCGTCGCCGATTAGCGCCACCGCTACTAACCGCTCTTTCTCATCCTTTAGCTCTCGCGTCATCCTATTCCGGCTCCACAACCAAATATCTCTCTCTCTCTCTCTCTCTCTCTCTCTCTCTCTCTCTCTCTCTCTCTCAACAAACTTTCAACTAGTTGGATGTGACAATTCTCACCTCCTTGCCAACATAATTAATAGTTATCACAAAACGGTCCATTTTCAAGAAGATTTTATTATAATCACTTTCAAAAATTAGTATTTTGAAAAATTAAGTAATAAACTTTTAAAAATTGAATAAAAAATATCATCAATTATATGTACATATATTTAAATTATTGATCACCAAGTCTAAGCAATTTTACTATAAATTTAACATTAATTTTTAAAAAATTCTGGTGTTAAAATGCTGAGATCATAACTTATTGAAAAGTCAATGTGATTTTAGATAATCATTTGAAGTTTAACATCAAACCAATTTATTTGTTGGCCTTTCAATAATTGTCACATCATTATCAGAATAAACTTCTATCCACGGTACAGATCTGGGCATGAATCATGATGGATTCGTCCCTATATATAAAGTATAAAGAGTTGTTCTTCTAAAAAATTATTCCCTCCGGCCCATATATATTAATTCTTAGTTTGATTTAATACGGAATTAAGAAAAAATAAACTTTGTGAGTATGAAAAGTAAAGTAGGAGAGAGAAAGTGGATAGGCCGTGAGAATGACAAGTGAATCGCATTGTCCATTTTAGGTAATAAAGCAACTAAAAACCTTAAAATGGGACAAATCAAAAAGGAAAGTAAAAACCTTAAATCGGGACTAATGGAGTAGTTTTTTTCTAAGATTAAAAAAAATAAATTATTTTTGTGTTGCTTACATTTAAACACACATACATTGACTTCCCTCATTAGCTGCCTTCCTTACCCTAACACTTACACTCTTTTTTTCACTGCATTTAATAATACATACACTACACTGATACTCTTTTTCATTGACACTTTTTTACTCTAACATTGACACTTTTTTATCCTAATACTGGCACTGTTTTATACTGACACTTAATAATCAGTGTTCTAAAAAGCGGCCTATGCGGTGGCCGGGCGCCACGCTTTCTTTCAAGGCGGGGAGATTAGGCACTATTTTATACTGACACTTGGTAATCACTGCCTTGAATCACGTTTTAAAATTAAAATTAAGCAACCAGAATCTCTAAATTTCAAATTTTGTGAACTCAAAGCGGAATAAACAGATTAAACTATATTTAGGTACAACCAAGATCATTCCAATTAAGTCATTTTAGTAGAAATTCAATTCACATCTAGATAGTTCAAAGAACGTAAAATGGAAACGCGATTAATGATTTCCTAGCAAAAACCAGCTCAAACAATATTTAAAAACGAATGTTCCTAATATCGAATAAAATGACTCCAAGATATATTGAGACAGAATGAGAACCTTTAGTCAATGAAGTGGATTTAGAGAGATGAAGGAGAGAAGAAGACTCTGGATCAACACTTGGCCGGACCTTATCCGGCAAACTCGCCAGAAACTCGTTCCTTAGAGAGTTCACTGAGTATCGGCGACTGAGTCTGCGCTGCCGGCCGCTGCGGCTGTTGCTCAGCGTCGGTCCGTCGCCGATTGGCGCCACCGCTAATAACCGCTCTTTCTCATCCTTTAGCTCTCGCGTCATCCTATTCCGTCCCCACAACCAAATCTCTCTCTCTCTCTCTCTCTCTCTCAACAAACTTTCAACTAGTTGGATGTGACAATTCTCACCTCCTTTGCAAATAACTTTTATTTGAAACTATTTTTTAAAATGTTCAGCTTTTCAAAACTTGCTAATTCGTCAGGGGATTTCAAAAAAAATTCGCTTAAACTCGCTATTTCGCGTGTAGCAAGTTAAGTTTCCTTTTTTTTACGTAAACAATTTCGAATATTTTGCAAAATTTTATTAAAATTTAAAATCTCTACTGCTAATAACTAATAACAAGTTTAGATTAATTAAATATGTTTTTAGATTAACTTAGACTCGCTAATGGCAATAGAAAATTTAAATTCGTTACTATCATTAGCGAATTTACTGTAAACCTAAACCAGCCAAATAAAGTCAGTTTACATCCCAACTTTATAACAAAACTAATAAAAGCCCGTGTTCGAGGACACGTGTTTTTTTTTTTAAATTTAAATTTTTTTTTTAAGGGCAAAATGGGAAAGGGGCAACTTAGTGAGGGCAAAATGGAAAATTTGGCATTTGGAACAGTTCACACAACTGTTCACACAACTGTTCACGGACAGTTGTGTTTTATACTATAGATTGTATCAAAAACCTGTGAAAAACAAACACATTTAATTTGTACCAACCAAACACATTTCAACACCCTTGACAAACAAACACATTCACCAACACGTAAATATAACAAAATATTATTAAATGAACACAACCCGATCACATAGGAATTTTCTCAAATGTTCATTTGGGGATCATTTTTTTCCTAAGCTTATATGTTTTTTCTTTATCGAAATATATCCACTCAACTTGCGCAACACGCTCACCCTGTGTATCGTGGGCTCGTGTGATATGATGTGACTCACCTTTTACCTCGATCGTTGTCTGAGTCTCGGGAGGTGCATCTGTCTGTAATGGAGTCTCGGGAGGTACATCCGTCTGTAATGGAGTCTCGGGAGGTGCATATGTCTGATTCTCTACCCGAGCTTCCTGGTCCTGCTCCGGCTGTCGCTCTTGGTCCTCCTCTTGCTCATCCACTAAATGTTGACCAGGTTGCATATGTGGAACTCTCTGCACGCGACGACGTTGAGACCGTGGTTGTCTGTGTAGAACAGCCTGGACGCGATCAATTGGTATCGTGGGTGCTCGAGCATCAAGCCGCTATTGTTGTCGTATATGCATAAGAGAAGATATAATGATATGCCTCATTTGAAGCCTAGAGTTATCCACCTCCAACTCCTGGGCGATGCTTCCCTCGTTAATTTCATGAATGCGTTGTAAGTTTTGCACCTGTTAACATCAACAGGGCAAGACTGTTACTAACTTATTAATAAAATCAATAAAACCTAATATTAAAAGGTTTTTAAAATTATATTCACTTACCAAACTCTCGAAGACACTGACATGTGATCTGTACCCTGTATCCTCTACATGGATCGGGTTCACAATTAATGTACGTGTGATCTTCTTGAACCAAATCATGTATGAATGGGCGTAATCCATCACCTCCTCATCCAACACACTATTCACCACGCTCTGAGCTCGTGCATTCCATAATGATATGTACTCGCTATGTTTTGAATCCCAAGCTACATGTCCTCTACCTCGGCGATCAATACTATGCAGATCTTCTTGTGTGTCACATGGATCGGGGATCTGCTGTAACATGCCAAACTGTCTCATAACTCGATCAGGTAGGTGTCATTCTACCCTTTCAAAGCAGATAAGAGGCGCCCTCGTCCTCCATACGTCCTGTCTATCTCTGCAATAATCTGAAACAACTCGATCTATATATAGCTGCCAAATAATCTGATCCTCAGTAGTGATAGACACTAGTTGATCCCGATAGACACGTAAGTTATGTGCATTAACATGCAAATACGTTAGGGACCCAGTCCACCTGAAAAGATTAAAAAAATAAAATTTAAACAAATCTAAGTAAATACAATATAATTTAAACAAATCAGGTAAATATAATAGAATTTACACAAATCAGAGTGATTGTAGTTTACCTACACCCCAATGGACTATCAGGTAAGTTCGATTGCACATCCTGATCTCCCCTAACCACTATTGGTTGTGTGGGCAACAACCTCTCCCATGCCCAAAGTTGTTTGTATTATAAACAAATCACATAAATACAATATAATTTAAAAACATACATAAAACCAAACATATATCAAAAAATATAATTATCATGCCTGTACAATAGATAGAAATTCACTACAGTTACTGGTGCCGAACAAAGTCGCAGTACACATTTCCCGATAAAGAAAGGCCAAAGCAGCATTACCCCAACTATAATTATGTATCATTTCGATATCTCTAAACAGTGGGAGATAGATCAACTTCACCTTATTACTAGTGCGATCAGGCATCACAATCGACCCGAGGGCTGCCAATATGTACGCACGTGTATACCTAATGACCAAATCCTGTGTCGCATCTTCTGGAAGCTGACCAAAATGGGGAAACTGACTTAGAAGCCAATTAAGCTTCAACAACCCTGCTTCTATCTCACTCTCTGGTGGTCTAATACCTAATAACTCCTCACATAAGTCGCACCAACCCTGAAGCAACCTCGTGGTGTCAGAACCAGTAACAGGAAGTCCATCAATCGGTAACCCTGACAACATACCCATATCCTCTAAACTAACGGTCATCTCACCAATAGGAAATTGAAAACTATGGGTTTCCTGACGCCATCGCTCAATCAACGCTGTAAGCAAACCCCAATCATACGTGATTTTCCCTAACTTGTAAACCCCGTAAAATCCTGCTACTACTAGTCTCTCCTGGATCCTCATGTCCAACACTTCCGGCAGAGTCGAACCACGGCGAAAAGATAACTTCTCAACATGTCTTCCGGCCTAGATGTATTAAGTTCGATGCTTATCCTGTAATCTCAAAACATCTCGTTGCAAAGGACCCGGATCGACAAACGGCTCAAGAAGCTCTCCATGTTGATGTTCTACATTCATCTGTAACACAATGGGCAAAATAGATCAAAATTAAAACACAGATTTAACAAAAATGCTAACTGAACTAACAAAAAACATAACTGAACTAACGAAAAACCTAACTAAACTAACAAAAATACTAATTTAATCAACAATACCATAGAAATCAAGAATAACTAATTAAGTAAAAAGAATAACTCATAAATCAATCAATTCGAAAACCCTAGGTTGAGTCCATTTTAAAAACCCCCAAATCAATCATTTCGAAAACCCTAGGTTGAAATAATGCTAAATTGATTCGAAATATAGGAGGGAGTATGAAATCAAGGACTTACACTAGCGAATTTGAAGTCGTTATTGCAAATCATGAGTTATGCTCTCTCTGTTATTCATCGTTCCCAGTTTCTCCCTCTCTCTGTGTCGTTTGTTTGGGTGTGTTGTATGAATTGTGTGTGTGTGTTATTCGAAAAAAGGGTTCTCTAAATTCGCTATTGCCATTAGCGAATCTTTAAGTAAACTCGCTAGTACGAGTAGCGAGTTCACCTCTTCATTTAAACTAATTACAACCTTAATTAATTAATAGAAAACTCGCTATTTACAGTAGCGAATTTAAATTTTAATAAAATTTTGCAAAATTCTCGAAATTGTTTAAGTAAAAAAAAAAAAAAAACTGAACTCGCTACACGAAGTAGCGAGTTTAAGCGATTTTTTTTTGAAATCGCTACACGAATTAGCGAGTTCTAAAAAGTTGATCAATTTGAAAAATAATTACAAATGTAAGTTATTTTAAAATTTATATTTTTAAAGTGAAATTATTTGAGAAAAAAATCTTGCCAACATAATTAATAGTTATCACAAAACGGTCCATTTTCAAGAAGATTTTATTATAATCCCTTTCAAAAATTAGTATTTTGAAAAATTAAGTAATAAACTTTTAAAAATTGAATAAAAAATATCATCAATTATATGTACATATATTTAAATTATTGATCACCAAGTCTAAGCAATTTTACTATAAATCTAACATTAATTTTTTTAAAAAAATCAAGTGTTAAAATGCTGAGATCATAACTTATTGAAAAGTCAATGTGATTTTAGATAAACATTTGAAGTTTAACATCAAACCAATTTATTTGTTGGTTTTTCAATAATTGTCACATCATTATTAGAATAAACTTCTATCCGCGGTACAGATCTGAGCATGAATCATAATGGGTTCGTCCCTATATACTTCATTCATCCGTTCCGTTTGAAAGGACACAAATTTTTTTTTGGGCATCTCATTTGAAAAGGCACAACCAAAAAATGAAAAGTTTTTTATTAATTTTTTATTTATGGTACCTACTTGTCATACTCACAATAAATATCCACTAACTATTTCCTATTCCACTTTCTCTTTCCTACGTCACCTTTCACTCACAACATTTATTCCACTATACACTTTTTCTCTTTCCTACATCACTTTTCTTAATTTTCGTGCAAGAACACAAAAATGCCCTTTCGAACGGAACAGAGAGAGTATAAAGTATAAAGAGTTGTTCTTATAAAAAATTACTCCCAGGCCGTATATATTAAGGTTTTTAGTTTGATTTAACACGGGTGATTAAAAAAAAAGTAAATGTTGTGATTATACAAAGTAAAGTAGAAGATAAAAAGTGAATAGGTTGTGAGAATGACAAGTAAATCTCATTGTTTATTTTAGGTAAAAAATCTCAACACTGACACTTTTTTTTTTCATTGCATTTCATAATAAATACACTGACATTTTTTTTATTGACATTTTTTTACACTAACACTGACACTTTTTTACTCTAACACTGACACTTTTTATCATAACATTGGCACTATTTTATACTGACACTTAATAATCAGTTTTCTAAAAAGCGGCCTATGCGATGGCCGGGCGCCACGCTTTCTTTCAAGGCTGGGAGACTAGGCGCTGGGCGCGCTGGGCGAGCAAGGCGGGTTTGTGCGGGTTGGGCGGGAATAGGCGGGTCCAGGCGGAAACGGGTCAATTTTTTTTTTATTGTTTTTAATAAAGTCAAGTTAATTTTAGATATTTTTTATCCTCTCTAACGTCTCCGGGCTCTATATCTCGGTTTCT
Source organism: Adenophora triphylla var. japonica (assembly GCA_022495995.1). Taxonomy (NCBI): domain Eukaryota; kingdom Viridiplantae; phylum Streptophyta; class Magnoliopsida; order Asterales; family Campanulaceae; genus Adenophora; species Adenophora triphylla. The sequence goes on from JAFEMH010003957.1 coordinate 167,477, forward strand.
CGACGATATCGTGCTCTACTCTCTACTCTCCGCCTTATCTCTCCATCAGTCCATTATCTTCATCGTTCTCTCTCCCCGTCTCCACGAGTCGACTCCACCATCTCTATCATCGACTATAAATTTATTAAATTGTAAGCCCTCTCTTTCCCGTCTCAAAAAAATTGGATATTTTATTACTTTGTTTAAAAAATGTGAAGTAATGGTTATATGCTTTTTGGCAAGTGAAAATGTTGTATTGTTATTTACTCATTTTCTTTTTGTTGGTAACATTGAAACTGAAATTTCATTTTATATGGATATATTTATAAATTTGTCTAATTTCTCGACCCCGCCTAGGCCCATGGCTAAGCCCGACCGACTCCAGCGCCTAGCATACCCCTATCACTTTTTAGAACCTTGTTAATAATATATACACTGTCACTCTTTTACACTGATATTTTTTTAAACTAACATTTACACTTTTTTATCCTAACTCCGGTACTATTTTACACTGACACTTAATAATACATGTAGTGACACTCTTTACACTAACATTACACTTTACACTGACACTTAATATTACATGCACCGGCACTATTTACACACTGTCATTTTTTTACAATAACACTGACATTTTTTTACATTAACACCGACACTCTTTTACACTTGCACATTTTTGACATGGACCGACACTTTTTTAGATATGTATTGACACTTTTTTACACTGGCTGGCTGGATGACACCCACGTTGTTATCATCCCAAATTCTTTAGACGGTGTCGGCCCCCTATCTCCCCCAATTCACGCCACCCCATTTCCCCTCCAGAATACCAATATTCATTCTTGATTTATCAGATTTCAGTGCTTCGTCAACAGGGCTTGCCGGTGATTTGGGACAAGCTCCTGAGATCGGAATAGTGATGACGATGATAAAGCTTTATAGGATTTGGTTTGAATTTGCTGGTAGCCGAATCGGAAGGGGAAAGGAATTGCAGCGCTGCCGATATCTCCTTAATTGGGAAGAGAGCGAAGGAACGGGCCGGTGCTTGTGGAGTCGTTTCAAAATCCCTTTTTATTAAGCTTAAAAAACACATTTTTATGAGATTTTGGCATATATATAAAACCACATTTATAAGTATTTTAACTGAAAAAATCAACTCAAAACAATGAATTATTAACATTACATTAGCCTGAACTTTTTAAAATAATCTTAAATCTCTCAAGTGTCAAACAAAGAGCTGATTACAACTAGTACTGCCAAGGAAAATGCAACTGAATGAAGATTTAGTGTGTAAAATGGAAAGAGTTCAATCTAACCACCAAAACCAAGAAAACATGTCCAGAGAAGAGACCATTGATATACCTAAAGAATGTACCTGGGTGTTCTTTGTTGCATTCTCGGTTTCACCTTCTCTGTTTGATTTAGATACGTCCACAGCTCATTTTATAATGAACCTGTAGCACCACAACATTTCCAATTTTGAGGAAAACAACTCTCTGATCCAACAGTCAAACACCCCGTGTTAACTTTGTCTGACAGTCAAACACCAGTGTTGATATTCTTCCAACATTGTATAATCCGATAAGAAAAAGTCAACTGAAGCCACTGGCTAACTGAGTAGGGACGAGTTGTCAGCTAGTGATAACGATGATGGTGATGCAGCATCATTAGGCTCTTCTTCTGTTTTTGAATCATCAAGTTTCTTTTTCCTTTCTTTGCGCGGCTGCTTGTTTAGAGCTTGGTCAGCTTTGGAAACAATTTTGGAGACTGTAAAGCCAGCAACTTCAAACTCACATGATCTGTGAGGGATCAGAGCCTTGTGAGTGATAACATCTATACCATCGTAAGTCCAAACAGCAAGCTTTGCTTCTCCTTTGAGTCCAATGGCAAACCAACCAAGGCCAGAAGCAGCTATATCTACGCTACTTGAATCCCACGAGTTTCCACTTACATGAAATTCCTTTCTTACCCATTTCCCCAGTTCTTCCACTCGGCCCTCCCCAATCGGAGGCTTTTTTTTTTTTTTTGACAAACATGGGCATAAAAAGAAATATATCAGTCATTGCAATGGAGTAAGTTAAGACCTAAGCAGAAGACTGAGAAATCAATTAATTACAACCACGTACTCAAAGTGCAAAAGCCTTTTAACATAGCCTCCAAGTGAAATGTGGATTTTCAAGAAACACGCTTGGTAGTGATACTGATACAATTAAAAAGTACTCCCTCCGTCCCATAAGAAGTGTCAGGTTTTCATTTTTGGTCCATCCAAGATATGTGCAGCATTTGTTAATAAGGAAATTGTCTTTGCGTAATTTATCATGGTACAAGCAATGCAAAATCAAATAATCCGTCCCATTTAAAATTGAAAAGAAAAAAAAAACGTCATGCACGGAAATTAAGGAGAAGTATATAATATTAAGGTGTTTAGAGTATGGATAGTGGGGTAGGGAATAGTAAGTGGGTTGGTGTGAGTAAGAAAAGTGGGTCACATTGATTAAAAAAGTATCAAAAACTTTCCATTTATGGACTTTGCAATTTTAAGTAGGACACCTAAAATGGCAAATTTTGCAATTTCAAATGGAAAGGAGGGACTATTCCTTATATAGTTTGACAAGTCAACTACGACACTTGATATTGGGAGGGCGGGAGTTGTATTTAAGGCGACCATCTCGATTTTAGAAGATAGGCACCACTTCTTTGTAGATTGGATTGAAAAAAAATCGAGTAGAGTGAAGCTTACCTGTAGTGTACGACCAAAATGCTTTTCCAACATTGTAGATGCATTCTCTGTTTTACCCATATGCAGAGGCAGAAGTAGAGATGCCCATACTGTAACATATATAGAATCCACAGATGATTCTTCTATGTCCAACCTCATGAGACCAGCAATATGAACTGAATGGCCAGCCTGTCATAACCAGTTCATATTAAACATTATATCACGGGACAAAATCATAATATGCTGCTCATAACATCAAAGAATATGTTCCAACGTACGTACTAATTGAATTAGGAAAGATTAGGCATTTTAACTTCAGGCACTTCCAGAATGGACGATAATAAACTGGCCAGGAAGAATATAGCATAGCAAGCATAACCGTTTCTAGAATTATTCTCTGTAATGCACGTGTAAATAGTTGTGTAAATATATTGATATCACTTAGATTGCAATGAGTTCTGAGTATCATCACTTAGAACAGATTTTAGAAGCAGTCCTTACTACATACTAATTGCCAAAAATAAATTTCCCAACACTTAACACTTGACTATTTCACGCTAATTGTAATGGAAAAAAGTATCAATCCAATTTGATTCGATTAAAAATGATTTTACTGCAAGGATCAGGATTCAAATTTACCATTTTCATCCATTAAACATTGCATTTACTTGAGACTTTACTATATCGCATTGGAGGCAAATCTGGAATCAGAATACTTAAAATTGACGAGACTTCACTTGGGACAAACATTTCCCAGGAAAATATTTGCAAAATACATGAAACTGACTCAAGACTCAAGCAAAGTATTGTTATGCTCAAATGATGTAATTTACCAACAGAAATAAGTACCTAATACATTTCATCACTAAGGCATTTCAGAAGAGAATTTTGATTTTCCAAAGGCCTAGAGACCAGATCCTTGGTATGGAAGGCCTTTGCTTCTGGAAGCAAATCATTGAAACTACAATTGATGACCATCCATGACCCCACATAGGTGAAGCAAATTTCTACTTTTTATGACCAGTTAATCTGAAAAGCTTACCAGTAACCCAATGTACTGACATTCTTCGGCTTAAAAAACATATGGGCGAATTGACGTTTAATTACCAAAAGTTTATCACGTGTTGCAATCAAGCTAGCAATTTTCAGTTGTTGCATTATGGTGTACAAATTTATGTGTTTGTTGCAATCCGACTCAAAACGGATGGATTGTGACATTGAGGACATTGAGGAGTTCGCCTCTTCCGTCACGTTAGCTATTGTGGCATCATTTGCTGCCTCTTCCCCACTTGCGTCCACCGTCTCCGCCCCATCTGCTTCCTCATCTATAAACGCTCCCTACCAACCTAATTTACATGCTTCAAATACAACTCCACCTCTCGTCCCAATTACATCTCCACACTTAATCAGTCCAAAAACCTTCACAGTGAACTTCCTAAGTAAACCCTAATATCACCCTCTGTAGTTTGAAGAAGGTACAAGACAGGATTCGAGGCATGAGGGATCATGTTTACCATCACTCAGATTTACTTATTCTATAACAAACTTATAAAGTTTTGAGATAAAAATATAGAGTCTCGAGGAATTATACTAGCTTTCAATCTAAAGTAATTATTCCCTTTTAGAGGCTCAAGTTAAATACGTTACGATGAACCTTGAAAGAGTCTTACTTAGGATGAGCATCAACACAGAGTACTTCAAACACATGGGGATCACAATTAATTTGGCAAATTGATTTTAAAAAAAGCATGCTAAGAAAAAATAATTCAAATTCTTTTGAAGCAAGTAGAAAGAAGAGTTTTCTTACCTTGACCCTGTAAGTCCTTGGTTTCACCTCCTTACCAATATGAACTAACTTCTGCTCGTCCCTAGTCAACCTAGTTGTAATCTGATGCGGATGCAAGAGCCCAGGCGTATCAAACAGCTTTGCTTGACCTGAAAGCACCCCTTCTACTCTGACAATCCCCAACGTAGTCCCCGGAACTGGAGCCTCAGTCAAATGACTCACTTTTCCTCCAACAGACTTCCCAATTGCATTAATCAAAGTCGATTTCCCTGCATTCTGTGCACCTATTACCCACACTTGCCCTCTTGGCCCTGCCAACGAGGCCACATCGTCCACAAGATTCTTCAAACCCCAATTCCTAACAGCACTCACCAAATGAACTTTGGTCAGTTTCGTTGCTCCCCCTTCCCATGCTCTGTTCCTAACCCAATGCTCAAACCCCGTAGGCGATAATGAGGCAGGCAACAAATCAATCTTAGTAACAACTAATACTACCCTAGGCAAATTTCCAGACTTTCCCTCCTTCCAAGCTTTCAAATTTTCCTCAATAGTCTTGGAAACTAATTTTGCTACTGTTCTTGGAAAAGATCCATCGAAATCAACAGCATCAACCACCATCAAAACCACAGTTCTTGTACCCCCAACCCAATTCAACCTCCTCCCAACAGTATAATCAAAGTCGAAATCCGGTAATAAGTTCTCAACATTTGGGTTTTTCACCCTCCCGTAATTTCGCAGCGAATGGCACCTAGCACAAACAACAGGCCGTTCGGGCAATTTAGGAGCCATCTTCTCAATATCATCTGCAACATCATCATCTTCAATAACGAATCCCCGTTTGAGCGAATCCGAAACTTCGGATTCATCAATTACAGGATTCTTGTCAACGGGTGGTTTATAATTAGGGTTTTTGGCCGAAGGTTTAATGAAAAACCCAGGTTGCGTTGGATCAGAATCCTGCATAGAGATGCCACAACCAGGACAAATGTGGAGGGATTCGGAGGTGGTTTCATCGTAATTTCCATCCCTGGAGAGGGGTAGTGGTGGAGCTGTTGAGAATGATTTGGGAAATGGGGGTAGGGTTTTGGGGTTAGGGTTTAAGAAATGATGAGGGGAAAAGAAAGAAGGGTGATAATTAGATACAGGGGTGATGTATGTATAGGTAAAGGTATAGGTATAGGTGGCGTTAGAAAGAGGGAGGAGGCGTTTGAGCTTTGAAGGAGAGAACTTTCGGATTAACATTTTGCTGATCGCCGGCGGCCGGAGCTGTTGCTCAAACGCTGGCGTTCAATCTTCAGTGTGGTTTGAGGGTTTTGAGATTTTGATCTTTAAGAATGAGAATATGGGGGGTTAGGGCGTAAAGGGTAGAAAAGTACTTGTGCCATTTCCGTTAATGGAGTTACATCATATTTCTGGTAAAAGTTTCAAGGGGTCTTCTGTAGGGTTAAAACATTTAAGGGGCTGATCCGGAAATGTCTGACGTCCCGTCGAGATGTCCCCTCCTTCATACAAATAGGACATGATGATGGAAGTATATTCTAATCATGTATAAAAGCGGATATGTTTGGGACATCTCGTTCGTTTGGTACGCGAGACAAGACGAGATGTCTCTCGTTCGTTTGGTACGCGAGACAAGACGAGATGTCTCGCGTTATTTTAATTTTTATTTTTTTAACCTCAAAGTTATTTTCGCACTTAATTTTTAGTTTTTTTTTTTTTCAAATATTCATTGTTTTTTTTTGTTGATTAAGTTATTTTATAAATTTAAGAAGTTTTTATCTTTTTGGATTGTAAAATATTTATCTTATGTTTTCAATTTAATATTCTGGCATCATTCCAGTTAGATTTTAGTTTTATAATATTAGCGTTTTCTTATCCCGCGTCCCGAGGTGGGATTGGACGGAATGGGGATTTTATGTCACGCGAATAATTCCGGATGTCCCGTGAAATTGCGGGATTTCATAATTCCGTCCAATTTTCTCAAATTGACAGCTCTACCTTCGAGGCCTATTTGGATTCGATGGCGTTTTTCACTTTTATTTTGTGTGTTTTTATTTTCTGGGGTGATATATTGTTAATAATTTGGGCCACAGCGATAATGAACTACGGAGTACATTAAAAACTATTTAAAGTACAGAAAATTTTGGGGGAAACTAGTTTTCCCAAATATTATAAAAAGTCTTGTTTTTTATTTTAAAAAAAATAGTACGTGCTTTTGTTTCGATTTTTAAAACAAGACTTTTTATAATGTTAGGGAGAAACTAGTTTCCCTCAAAACCAACTCTTTAAAGTAATACTCAATAAATTAATAAATTCTTTAATACAATAAAATTTTCTGATCCCGACATTGGTCAGTTGAAAAAGTTACAAAAATCGATAATCTAATAAGATACTCCCTCCGTCCCGGACCTAGGTGCACACTTTGACTTTTGCACGTAAATTAAAGAGGGAGTATTATATTGAAAGTATTGTGAGTGTGAAAGTAAAATAGGAGAAAGAATGAGTGAAGGGAATAGTAAATTATAATGGTGTTGTGAGTATCAAATAATGTAGGAGAGAGAATGAGTGGAGTGAATAGTAAAGATTCTTTTTCATTTTAAAAAATGTGCACGTAGGTTTGAAACGTCCAAAATGGCAAAATGTGCACGTGGGTGTGGGGCGGAGGGAGTAATAATTTTTTGGGAGACCCATTTATAATTTTAGGTCCCAAAAAATTATAAATTAATACCTTTTAGAAATTGAAAAAAATATTACACCGTAGTGAATATATGACTTTATAATTACTCCCTCCGTCCCGGTAGAAGCGTCACCCTTTTAGGGGTGGCGCGCAAATTAAGAAAAAGTGTGGGAAGAAAAAATGTTGTGAGTGTAATTTAAAAATAGGAGAGAGAATTAGTGGAGGAAATAGTGAATTTTAAAAGTGTTGTGAGTGTAGAGGAGAGAGAATTAGTGGAGGAAATAGTGGATGAGATAATAAAATATTAATAAAAGTTTCCTTTTTAGAAAAGGGTGACGCTATAAACGGGACGCCATTTTGGGTAAAAAGTGACGCTTCGACGGGGACGGAGGGAGTATTTGTTTTCTTTTATACTTCAAATCTAGTTGGAGTTTATATCTAATTTTTCTTATTATATTCAATCGTTCCGGTGTTATGTTTTTGAATTGTATTATAAAGTTTAGAAGAGTTTTAGACGTCAATCATTCTGGTGTTATGTTTTCGAATTGTATCATAAAATTTAGAAGAGTTTTAGACGCCAATGCATTTCAACTTATTAAGTACATACTACCTCCGTCCCGTCCGAAGTGTCCCAAATGGTCAATTCAAGTAAAGTTTGACTTAAACATTAATGCAAATCTAATCATCCTATTGAAATTTTAAAAATTGTTACTGATAAATTATTTAATTATTTATCAATAACAATTTTTAAAATTTCAATAGAATGATTAGATTTGCATTAATGTTTAAGTCAAACTTAACTTGAATTAACCATTTGGGACACTTCGGACGGAACGGTGGGAGTATAATGTATTATTTTATACGAAAATCTGTAATGCATCGAATCGGATAAAAACTATTTAAATTAATAATTATCAATTTATCGATAAATTAATAACTTTATAAGTTAATAAATTTTACAGTCCCAACATTATTAATCTATAGAGTTTTTAATGTATATTTTATATTCTACTTTTTTAATTATTTACCATTTTGCCCATATTTGAAGAAAATGCATAGGTTTGAAGTTTTACGGTGAAACTATAAAAAAGTAACGAGAAGAGAGAACGAGATGAAAGTCGGTATTCTTCGCGATATGAGCGGACTTTTTAAGCGAGATAGAGGCACTACTAACTTATTATCGAGCTCGAGAAATATTCGAGCTCGATAAATTATAAACGAGGTCGAGCTCGAAACTTCAAATCTCTGACTTGGCTTGTTTATAGATGTATATATTGATAGGCTAAAGTCGCACGCCTTCAAATTAAATACCAAGACTCGGCTAAAAAACTGCAGCAAGGGCAAGTCCAGGGTCGATCCACTGAAGAACCGTTGAGTTCCCTTCCTTGCCTGATGGTGTCACCTTTGAGCTGAAGGTAGGATTATTGAATCAGCTGCCTCATTTTCATGGTCTGCTGGGCGAGAATCCGAATTAGCACATTTCTCAGTTTGTGCAAATATGTCAAAGTATGAAGCCGGCAACACTCCCGATTGAGCAGCTTTTATTAAGAGCGTTCTCTTTCACCTTAAAAGACAATGCCAACACATGGTACTATCACTTGCCACCAAACAGTATCACTACATGGCAACAGATGATGGAGATGTTTCTTGAAGTGTTCTTTCCACCTGACCAAATTAATGTGATGTAGCAGGATATTAGTAATATGGAACAGAGAGCAGATGAATCTTTATATGAGTATTACAACATGTTCCATATGTTTTGTAGGAGTTGCCCATGTCATGGCTTTTCTGGGGAGTAGTTGGTAGTGTACTTCTATGGTGTGTTGACTGTTTTGGATAAGAGGCTAGTGGATTCCTGTTGTGGAGGTAGTATATTGAATAAGACAACTGAAGAGGCACAAAAACTGCTAGAATATTTGGCTAAGAGCACACTACAAGAAAGGAGGCTATTTACGGCGCTCACTTACGGCGGTGGACACGCGTCCGTCGTATATATTATATATATACGGCGGTTGTGTATCCGCCGTATATAACTAATATATACAGCGGTCTAGGCCGCCGTAAATAAGTAATGTATGTACATTTGGCATGTACGTATATGAGATCGAAGTTATATACGGCGGTGTATCAGTAGCCGCCGTATATAGGTTCTTATTATCGGCGGTTGATACGCGTTCGCCGTAAATAATACACATTATTTACGGCGGTGTACAATATCCGCCGTAAATGTTATTAAATACCGGAAAACCCAAATTTCCCTATTCAGTTTCGCGGTAATCACCAGAGCCAGCAGTCTCTCTTTCTCTCCTCAGCTAGGGCACGAATTTCCGACGCCGGTGACCAAATCAGCAGGTAAGAATTCGTGTTTACTTTTAATTAATTTTTGGTTTTTGTTGTTCTTGGTGTATTCTTGGTGTGGTTTCTGTTGATGATTCTTTGTTGTTGTTAGTGTTGAATCTGAAATTTTGAATACTAGGATAGAAAGACTCAAAGAAAAAAGTATGGAGGTTTTATAGGCTATCTACAAGATAATATTTTCCCCACTATATGTTGCAGATGGCTACTTGGAAAAATTATCTTGGGGATGTAATGCCTATCACAATAAGAACATTCACAACTGCAATTTGTGATGTCCTTGGAACCAGAAACTCAAGCCCAAAGCAATCTCGAAAAAACAGCAAGAAATAACAATGAAGGTAGAGAGAGAGAGAGTATGTTTTTCTATATATCTATGCCCGAAATCTATCCCTTATTTATAATGAGGGAAAGGGCACTGCCAGGCTACACCGGAGGAGTCATGAACCTGAATCGGAAGAGTCATTACCCTTCACGGAAACGACACTTCAGAACAGGCGCAACTGCTGGGAAGAGGGAGCGGGACGCTCCCCCACAATGGGAGTCGACGCTCCCCAATTCCAGAAACTTGGGAACGCTTCGAAACTTTCAAATTCAGTTAAAACTGTATTTTGAAAGTAGCCGTTAATACTTCTTTTGTAATCTCTTCTCTTCTCTTCCTTTCTTTCTTTATATATATATATATATATATATATATATATATATATATATATATATATATATATATATATAAATATATATATATATATATATATAATATATATATATATAAATTACTAAAGAAGGAGCAAGCTCCCTCAAAGGTCCTCTCACAAGAGAAGTCCCAAGGGAACTTAAAAATCATAATGAGGATGAACATCTATTTATAGGAGATGAAAGGTAGAAAAAGAATGGATGAAAGATATGTGGGAAACAATGAAAATATTTAAATTTGGAGATGGTGGGAAATTGAAAATTTTCATTTCCCTCCAATTTATTTCATGAAAGACTTTCATCTAAAAATGAATCAAGTAATGGCCCCAAGATAAGTAATGGACTAAGAAAAATAATTAAAGGCCCATTATTAGGAAATATTACAACAATCCCTGATGTAAAGCAACGCAGCGGAATAGTAACAATAGGCTTGATCGAAATCAAGACCTTCTGCAAGGAATCGCAATTCCTTAGATAACAAGAACTTCCGAAGAAATCCTTCTGCAAGCCAATAAAATTGACCAAGGGTTTTGCAAGGATGCAAACTGAAATTTAATTGATAAAAGTCTAATTTTCGGAATTACAATGAAGGCCTATAATATAGTGCCCAAAAAACTTGAAAAAGAATCCTAAACCTTCTAAAATTATTCCTAACCTATATAGTAACCTAATAGGACTTAAAAACTAGTAAATCTTCTCACAATCTATTCTAAAACTACCTATAATCAACCAATTAAAATTAAATCCGAAAATACAAATGAAATAATAAAAGATACAAAAATAATTAACATCCCCATTTACATCATTCACCACCACTTCAAAAGAACTCGTCCCCGAGTTCTCATCCGATGTTTGGAAGCTGCCATCCCATTTAAAAAGATACTTCGAATAAACTCGACTTCTTGGCATCGTAAGATATAGAAAAATATTTTCAAAATCAAATAATATACTTCCATTATCCGTTCCATATTCTTCATCAATTACCTCCACTTTCTCTTTTTTCAATCCAAATGCTAGCCGCGTAAATAACCGGTTAATCCTCCTCCTGATGCTCTAGCACTAACGCGGACGCCCTCGAGTGTTAGTGCAGGCACGCTATTAGGCAGATTTTTCGCCAAATCTTCCAAATCATCATTAAAAATCTCCTGAATTACTTCATCCTTTGCACATAGATCCACCTCTTTAATGCCCAAATTCCCTCTTCAACATGTTCTTCTTTGACCGTATCAACAATCGCTCAAAGAACAATATCTTCTTGCGCATGAACTTCTTCAATAGACAACTCACCATTAAAGACAGGAATATCCGCCCTAATCTTGGGTCGTTGATCTTGAGGAGGCACTGCCCTGGCCTCACCTTCAACATTATCCGAAGTATCCCCGCCTATCGGATCATCACGGTGGAGATTTTCCCCGCGAGGACTAGCCCGATTTCGTGGGTTGACATCACCACCACCACCTACACGCAATCCGACCAAAGATGCCATGAGTTCCGTATGCTGTCGATCTTGGGCTGCTCTGCGCTCTCTAGCCTCTTGATCCAAACGGTCCATACGTTCCCTAATTGCTTGATCCTGACGCTCCATACGCTCCAAGATTGCGGTAATAATGGTTAGGTTGTCTCCGTTGTCTCCACCGGAATTGGCCATCGTCCAAGGATCTCGCCTTTTCTGATACCAACTGATGTAAACGCAACGCAGCGGAATAGTAACAATAGGCTTGATCGAAATCAAGACCTTCTGCAAGGAATCGCAATTCCTTAGATAACAAGAACTTCCGAAGAAATCCTTCTGCAAGCCAATAAAATTGACCAAGGGTTTTGCAAGGATGCAAACTGAAATTTAATTGATAAAAGTCTAATTTTCGGAATTACAATGAAGGCCTATAATATAGTGCCCAAAAAACTTGAAAAAGAATCCTAAACCTTCTAAAATTATTCCTAACCTATATAGTAACCTAATAGGACTTAAAAACTAGTAAATCTTCTCACAATCTATTCTAAAACTACCTATAATCAACCAATTAAAATTAAATCCGAAAATACAAATGAAATAATAAAAGATACAAAAATAATTAACATCCCCATTTACATCAATCCCCCACTAATTTACTAATAATGAAAATTACAATAAAAGACTCAATAAAAGTTGGGAATTGTATAATGTATGCCCTATGGTGGACTAGGCCTTTAACCAAGGGTTGAACAAAATGTTGAAAAATTCTAAGAGACTAGAGAGGACTAGGCCTTTATCTCCGTTCTTAAAACATACAACATAAAGTTCACATTATACATAGAGTTCATGGTACTCTTCGGCAGCGCGTTTATGGGCCATGCGCTGATCCCATTTAGCGAGTACTCTCGAGTTTTACCGAAACTCTAGAGAGCGGCCCTAACCCTCCTACTCGCAAAGGCAGACTCATCAAGGGTGTCCACAACCGCTTCATCACCCCATACAAGCTATGAGTTCTGTTAAGGACACAGTCCAACCTACTCGTTGTGGATAACAGTGCATTAGCCAGACATGGGACTTTAACTTGGAATAGTTTAGCACCCCCACTAATCCAAGGAATATATAATGCACTGGAGATGCTACAACTGTAGCCATCTCTCGGATAATTCTTGACTAATTTCCTTTTAACTCCGAGCATGATGATTACCAGTTATAACTGGCATCATCAAGATGGAGTAGGTTTAGGCAAGTTATCTCAATCAACCGGTAATAGTCCCATATCTCCCATGGCTTTACTGATCTTAGTGCTATTTAAAGGTTTAGTCAGCGGATCCGCAAGCATTTGATCAGTAGGTAGATATTCAATTACAATCTTACCTTTTTTCACCAATCTTCTAATATGATTGTACCTCATAGCAATATGTTTACTATTGCTAGACAATCTTTTATTTTTAGTATTATAAATCGCACCTTGATTATCACAATACAAGGTATATGGTCCTTTTGAATCATTTATAAAAGGTATGCACTTCAAAAAATTCTTCATCCATATCAACTCTTTGCTTGCCAATGACATAGCAATATACTCGAATTCCATGGATGATAGTGCAACACATGATTGTTTCTTGGAAGACCAAGCAACAATACAACCACCAATAGTGAACAACCATCCACTTGTGGATCTAGAAGTTGTTCGGTCAGAAGCCCAATTAGCATCACTATAACATTCCAAAATAGGAACTGAACAATTATAGTGTAATCCATAATTAATAGTGGACTTCAAATATATCATAACTCTATAGAGTTCTTTCCAATGTTCATTACTAGGATTACTAGTAAACCTGCTTAATATTCCAACAGCACAAGCAATATCGGGTCTAGTGTAATTCATTGCATACATTAGACTCCCAATAATTTTAGCATATTCTTCTTGATTAACAGGATCACCATTATTAGTGTGAGCACCCCAACCCGAGACCTAACGCGTGTCCCGCGCTAGAGGAGCTCAAACTAAGAAAATCCATCTAAATTTTTAAAACATTTATCTGCCTTTAAAAGAAAACCACTTTTCAAACTTCCAAATAAAAATCAATTGGTAATATCTCTACCTAGAGGAAATCCAACCACAACTTTAATAAACCGTAATCTGATCAATTACATTGGAAACCTTAATTAACATTTGTTTAACAAAAGGGTTTTCCATACAAATTATAAAAGAGGAATACTTAACCAATACTCCTAACAACCCACTCCTATACTTAACTTGTCAAGCCCCAAAAGCAAAAGTCCACAATGATATCCCCGCCTCACCGGTTCGGGTCACCTGTCTCTAATCTAAAACAAGAAAGGGAGAGGGGTGAGAATAAATCTCAATGAGCTATTATGAATGCAAAGCAAGATGCCAAACAAAGTGCAACACATAGCATGGTAGCACATAACACGTTATGAAAACGGTAAACACATTACGTTACCTCATTTTACCTTTCCCGTCTGAACAATAAGTCGTACAACGTGGGAGTAAAACTCCACTCTTTGGTGAATTGCCTCCAGCACATTCACCTCTTATAGGACTCATACCCTGAGATCCATATAAGAAAAGATACCTATAATAGAGTATCCAAAATAATATCGCTAATCAGTAAAGCTTTAGGCTTAATACGTAAGCATTCCCCTAATCGCCAATCGCAAAGCAGATGTAAAGCCTTTTGGGTCAATACAGAAAGCTTGCACGCCCTCTCTCGTGGCCACTGAGGGGTAAGGTCATAGGTACAATGAACCTTCAATCACTTATAGAATAAATCAGTAATTGATTGAATTTCATTGTACCCCCTGAATGTAAACACGTTCAAGCACATAATAGATACTTGAAATAAATCCACAAAAAGGGATAATAATATAACAACATGATAATGTATACTCATGCTAAACAAGACTCATAGTGCAACAATTCATGTAATACACAATGCGTAATATCATCAATGCATATGAACTCAATTAAGGTAACAATATAACCACATAATCCACACCGGATACAATACAATCATGTACCAATTAATCCACACCGGATACAACACAACAACTTGCCAAATAATCCATACTTAGGATATTAAGGTATACACCAAATTCAACAATTCCACAAATTGGGATAATAATGCCACAAGGCGATACATGCTCATCTTCAATTAACGAAATAGTGAAACTTATGGTTTCTACGCTATTTCTAACTAATCACCAAGGATAGGGAACAAGTAAAGTCACCAAGTACCATAAACCAAACCTACGAAGTCATTACTTAACCTTGAATGATCTTAATGAAAGTGCAAGACCTACTTCCCAAGTTTGGACCACTTTCCGAACAATATTTAACTCCTCCCACAATTCCATTTCGACCAAATAAGACGTCACGGCCAAGCCAAAGTATCCTACTCTAACTCAAAGTTAAAGAGGATCAATTCGTATCCGGTTGATTAGGTTCTACTAATTTATATTGGGTGGGAGTCACCATTTATAAGAGGTCAAACAACTTACCAAACAATTCTTATTTAATTTGAAAAAGTTTGGTTCGTGGGTATGGGCGACCGCCCTAACCACTGGGCGACCGCCCAAGTGGACTTCAAAGGTAATTATGGTTTCGCCACTATGGGCGACCGCCCCACCACTGGGCGACCGCCCAAGTGAGTTTTAAGGCCAAAGTGAATTCTCGCCATGACGGGCGGCCGCCCAAGCCCCCACGGGCGACCGCCCAAGCCTCCAAAGCAGCCCATTTCCGCATTTTTATCCCTTTGAAGCCTAGGTTTCCATTCTTCTAACTAAGCTTAAGTCAAGAGCACCAAAGAATACTTCAATCTTACCAAGTCCCATATAAACATGTAAACCCAAACCCAAGTAACCCTAGATGGATTATCACTACAAATTCCACCCATTCCCTTAAATCTAAATCAACTCCCATGAACCACAACATCTTTTTAAGTCATTAATCCATTTTCTAACTCCAAGAAGATTTCCAAAACATATAACAACAATCACAACACCAAGAACAACAATAGATAGTTCATGAGCACATAAATGAAAGGAGGTCATAACAACTCACTTTGGAATAGGAGATGGATTAAGGATTTCTTGAGCTTGATAAACTCCCCTAGAAGCCTTGATCACAAAAGTACTCCCGGATTAGGAAATGGATGAGAACTCCACTCTCTAAGGACTTGGAAAGAGGTGTAGCTTGGAGAGGGCTTCCATGGCTTTAGAATGAAGAGAAAGTATGAAGAAAATGAAGGAGGAGGAAGGAGAGTGAGGAGGATGATGGAGAGGGGGGGCCGGTTATGGAGGGAGTATGGGGGAGGGCACATGGCAAGCCTAGGAAGGAGTAAGACTTATTGGCCCCCCCTCCCACAAAATTTAACTAAGGCTTTCATTTTAAATTTAACTAACCTTTACTCAAGTAATTCATCCTACTCAATTAACCTCCTTGCACTATTTATCATATTTCCATTTTTATTATTTCTTCAAGGTTCTTATTTAATGTCTAATAAATTCATAAAAGATTCTAATTTTACTTCTCACCCAAATTATCTTAAATTAAAAATTTTAAAGACATAATCGAACACATAAGTTAACATAAATATTAGAAGCATATAATAAAATATTAAAAATTAATGCCTAGGGTCAGTCGTTACACTCACTCCTTAAAGAAAATTCGTCCCGAATTTGATTGTCACTTACCCTAAGGTTCAAATAGCGAAGGTTACCTTTCACACATTCTAACTTAATATTTTTAATTAGATTTCTCAATGGCAAGATTCTACTATACATTTTCACAACTCAAATACTCTAAGACTTCAATTCCCAATTAGTCTCATCAATGCTATGATTCTTTCCAAGATTCAAATTTCATTAATAATGTGATATTACAACTTAATATTCCGAGAATACCATACCATCATCACTAACCCGAATTTCACGACCTCAAAGAAAGTATATAAAAAAAATATTACATCTTATGTTACCCAATACATTACGATATTTCATTTAAAACTTCAAATGCCCTGCAAGCTGTCCCAAGTCGGTCTATAAGTCAAATCACCAACATTTTCTAAACTTCAAATGGATCAACAAACTTTGGCGCTAAATTACCTTAGGCCTAGCTTTACTAATTTCACCCCAACAAATTGGAGATCGAAATATCTTCTTGAACCACGCCTCAAACGGTTTTATCTCAATGCTAAAATAATAACTGCTATTATACGCAACTCGCTAAGGTTAATTAAACTTCTCAAGTGGAAAGGAAATCCGTCACACAACATAACCTATTCCTCAAGAATTTGGGTAGTCTTCAAATCTCTTCCTTTCGACTAACTTAATCCTCCAACTCTTAGGATCGGTAACAACTCTCAAAGGAAGCTTCAAAAAGATAAGGTTCCTACTTAAATAACGCAACACAAGTGTAGCTACTCCTGAGTAGAGGATAAGAAAATCTCACTTATCTAAGTTAAACTCCTCAAAGCATACGTTATCACTTTCCCATTTCGTATAATATCATAATCTAATCTTCCTTTAATACACCTTAAAATTTCACAAAGTCCTCACATCCACCAGGTAATGTAAGGACCGGATCTATAACTAATCTATTATCCATTCTATTAATATGATTCATCCTTATTACATTCTACACCTTTTATACATCCTTTAAAGTCAACCAAAGCAACGACTTTACAATTCTTAAGAATTCCTTAAATCTCTTCGATAGCACTTGCCAACTCAAAGATCACGGACTCAACCCTCACAAGATCCATGGTAACATCCTAGTTTAAGACTATAGAACCCAAGATTTGAAATCCTCTCGAGCCAACTCATACTAGCCGAACTTTGCATACAGGGACTCCTCACAAGGAAATCATTAACCCAACTCTCAAATGATTTTTACGATCTTCCCGGAACTTAAATTAACAAAGAGATCATCAATTCTAATTACCCTAAAGTCATCAAAATAAGGATTACAATTCTGCTTATCATACTCAGAACCAACACATGAAATATACCGACGGGAGCATATTTACCATTTACTCACAACTAGCACATAAAATTTTTGAAAAGACTTCTTATGCAAGTCTAACATATACCAATTACCCTTCACGTCTTAATTCAAATTTTTTCACCTTAAATACTCATTTATAACAAGAATTTCACATTAAGGTTTACCTATATCAAATACCAATATAAGCAATCTAGTCATGGAAAAAGGAGACTCACTTATTATGATAGTCTATCATTATACAACAACTACTTAACCCTCCAGGTCAAGTATATCTCAAAATCATAATTTAATAATTATACCAATTCAACCGGCAATACATGCTCAGCCATAACCACATCATCATCGTGGTAAACCAAAGAAGGTTCGAGGTATTCTCTCATAAGAGCAGAATCCTCTAACGATAAAACAAATGCTCAACAATGTATGTCACATATAATCAAAATGTGATGCCAAACATAAATGATATGCAACAGGATCTATAAAATATGACCCCTAACTTTTGAGACAGGGAATATACCTCTAGTGACCTCTGAGGGATCTATCTCTCCTGAACCCGAAACGCATACTCGACCAAAGACCTTCTCTTTCGGTTCCCCTTTGTTATCTCTCTTGGTACTACCTCTTTGTCGTCCACCCAGCTGACCGCTGCTTGAAGCTCGTCCCCACGGCATCCTTGGGCAATTCCTCTTAAAGTGTCCCAATGCTCCACAATTTAAACACTTGCCTTGCTTACTCCAACACCGATCTTCGGTATGTCCAACCTTCTTGCAAAATTCACAAATCATCCCATACCTGTTTGGGTATTGGCCTGCACGAAGAAGCCACCATAAGTCCCTCTCTCACACTCCTCGAAGTTAAAGCCCTCGGGCCGATTTCTAATGATTTTGGATCCTTGTCTTATATACTTTGGCTTGTTTCCAATCCCATCTTCCGATTTTCCACTATTTTCCCCAATGTCCTTTTCGACCTTATATGCTCTATCTATGATCGTTCGAAATTGGTGAAATTATTAATCCATAATTTCTTCCTAAGCTCACTCCTCAAACCTCGTTACAAACTTCGAACCCTTTTCGCTTCATGCGATACCAAATGAGGGCAACACCTAGCTAATTCCTCAAACCGGACTGAATACTGATTCACCGTCATGTCCCCTTGTTTTAGCCCTAAGAATTCAATCTCCTTCCTATCCCTTGTAACCATTAAAATGAAATAATCCTCGAACCGCCGAGTGAAATTATCCCAAATCCGGGGCGTATGATCCCGCTCCCAACTTCTCTTCAAATTCTCGCCACCACCGATCACCGGACCTTCAAGTTTGAAAACGGCATACCTAACTTTCTCTTTGTTGGGACTTTCTATAACCTCGAAAATCCTATTCATTTCTCGCTAACCATTTTTCTCGCCTTAAACGGATTCGGATCTCCGTTAAAGCTCTGTGGGTTCATCTTCACAAATCTTTCTAATCCATCACTTTGGCATCCCTCAAAGTTGATTCGGAACTGATCCTCTAGTCTCCATATTATTTACAAACTTCCCGAATAATTTCATCACTTCTTCATTCCGAATTCCACCTATACCCATATCTCCTTCAATTTCTAGAACCTTCCGCCGATCATCCTTGCTTCCGGCCATTAGAACGAACTCCCGCATTAAACACTCGGCGTCAATTTCCACACACATTCCCCCTTAGTTTAGACATCTACCCTTGACCTCTAAACTAAGCTCTGATACCAACTGTGAGCACCCCAACCCGAGACCTAACGCGTGTCCCGCGCTAGAGGAGATCAAACTAAGAAAATCCATCTAAATTTTTAAAACATTTATCTGCCTTTAAAAGAAAACCACTTTTCAAACTTCCAAATAAAAATCAATTGGTAATATCTCTACCTAGAGGAAATCCAACCACAACTTTAATAAACCGTAATCTGATCAATTACATTGGAAACCTTAATTAACATTTGTTTAACAAAAGGGTTTTCCATACAAATTATAAAAGAGGAATACTTAACCAATACTCCTAACAACCCACTCCTATACTTAACTTGTCAAGCCCCAAAAGCAAAAGTCCACAATGATATCCCCGCCTCACCGGTTCGGGTCACCGTCTCTAATCTAAAACAAGAAAGGGAGAGGGGTGAGAATAAATCTCAATGAGCTATTATGAATGCAAAGAAGATGCCAAACAAAGTGCAACACATAGCATGGTAGCACATAACACGTTATGAAAACGGTAAACACATTACGTTACCTCATTTTACCTTTCCCGTCCGAACAATAAGTCGTACAACGTGGGAGTAAAACTCCACTCTTTCGTGAATTGCCTCCAAAGACATTCACCTCTTATAGGACTCATACCCCGTAGATCCATATAAGAAAAGATACCTATAATAGAGTATCCAAAATAATATCGCTAATCAGTAAAGCTTTAGGCTTAATACGAAGCATTCCCTAATCGCCAATCGCAGCTAGTATGTAAAGCCTTTTGGGTCAATACGTAAGCTTGCACGCCCTCTCTGTGGCCACTGAGGGGTAAGGTCATAGGTACAATGAACCTTCAATCACTTATAGAATAAATCAGTAATTGATTGAATTTCATTGTACCCCCTGAATGTAAACACGTTCAAGCACATAATAGATACTTGAAATAAATCCACAAAAAGGGATAATAATATAACAAATACGGTAATGTATACTCATGCTAAACAAGCACTATAGTGCAACAATTCATGTAATACACAATGCGTAATATCATCAATGCATATGAACTCAATTAAGGTAACAATATAACCACATAATCCACACCGGATACAATACAATCATGTACCAATTAATCCACACCGATACAACACAACAACTTGCCAAATAATCCATACTCAGGATATTAAGGTATACACCAAATTCAATAATTCCACAAATTGGGATAATAATGCCACAAGGCGATACATGCTCATCTTCCATTAACGAAATAGTGAAACTTATGGTTTCTACGCTATTTCTAACTAATCACCAAGGATAGGGGAACAAGTAAAGTCACCAAGTACCATAAACCAAACCTACGAAGTCATTACTTAACCTTGAATAATCTTAATGAAAGTGCAAGACCTACTTCCCAAGTTTGGACCACTTTCCGAACAATATTTAACTACTCCCACAATTCCATTTCGACCAAATAAGACGTCATGGCCAAGCCAAAGTATCCTACTCTAACTCAGTTAAAGAGGATCAATTCGTATCCTGTTGATTAGGTTCTACTAATTTATATTGGGTGGGAGTCACCATTTATAAGAGGTCAAACAACTTACCAAACAATTCTTATTTAATTTGAAAAAGTTTGGTTCGGGTGGTACGGGCGATCGCTCTAACCACTGGGCGACCGCCCAAGTGGACTTCAAAGGTAATTATGGTTTCGCCACTACGGGCGACCGCCTCACCACTGGGCGACCGCCCAAGTGAGTTTTAAGGCCAAAGTGAATTCCTCGCCATGACGGGCGGCCGCCCAAGCCCCCATGGGCGACCGCCCAAGCCTCCAGCAGCCCATTTCCAGATTTTTACCCCTTTGAAGCCTAGGTTTCCATTCTTCTAACTAAGCTTAAGTCAAGAGCACCAAAGAATACTTCAATCTTACCAAGTCCCATATAAACATGTAAACCCAAACCCAAGTAACCCTAGATGGATTATCACTACAAATTCCACCCATTCCCTTAAATCTAAATCAACTCCCATGAACCACAACATCTTTTTAAGTCATTAATCCATTTTCTAACTCCAAGAAGATTTCCAAAACATATAACAACAATCACAACACCAAGAACAACAATAGATAGTTCATGAGCACATAAATGAAAGGAGGTCATAACAACTCACTTTGGAATAGGAGATGGATTAAGGATTTCTTGAGCTTGATAAACTCCCCTAGAAGCCTTGATCACAAAAGTACTCCCGGATTAGGAAATGGATGAGAACTCCACTCTCTAAGGACTTGGAAAGAGGTGTAGCTTGGAGAGGGCTTCCATGGCTTTAGAATGAAGAGAAAGTATGAAGAAAATGAAGGAGGAGGAAGGAGAGTGAGGAGGATGATGGAGAGGGGGGGCCGGTTATGGAGGGAGTATGGGGGAGGGCACATGGCAAGCCTAGGAAGGAGTAAGACTTATTGGCCCCCCTCCCACAAAATTTAACTAAGGCTTTCATTTTAAATTTAACTAACCTTTACTCAAGTAATTCATCCTACTCAATTAACCTCCTTGCACTATTTATCATATTTCCATTTTTATTATTTCTTCAAGGTTCTTATTTAATGTCTAATAAATTCATAAAAGATTCTAATTTTACTTCTCACCCAAATTATCTTAAATTAAAAATTTTAAAGACATAATCGAACACATAAGTTAACATAAATATTAGAAGCATATAATAAAATATTAAAAATTAATGCCTAGGGTTGGGGTCGTTACAATTAGGGACTAAAGTGACATTAGTGCTTATCGGAATACTATAAGGCTTACAATCAAAGTAATTAAATTTCCGTAACACTTTTTCAATGTAATGTGATTGAGTCAAAATGTAGTTTCCATTCTTTTTAATCACTTTTACACCAAGAATCACATCAACAGGCCCAAGATCTTTTATATCAAAAGTCGATGTCAAAAAATTCTTAGTTTCATTAATACAATCCATGTTGGTACCAAAAATTAACAAATCATCAACATATAAAGTAATAACTACACTATATTTATCAGTTGTCTTTGTAAATACACAACTTTCCACTTTAGAGTTTTTAAAGCCGAATTTTTTGATTTCGGATTTAAATTTCTTATACCATTGTCTAGGAGCTTGCTTAAGACCGTATAGGGAACGATTAAGTTTACAAACTTTATCTTCTTTACCCTTAACCACATACCCTTCGGGTTGATAAACATAAATCTCTTCTTCAAGTTCACCATTAAGAAATGCTGTCTTTACGTCCATTTGATGTACTTCTAATTTATAGACAGTTGCAATAGCAAACATTATCCTAATGGAGGCTATTTTGGTAACCGGTGAAAAAGTCTCAAAATAATCTTGAACATACCAAAAGTGTCGAATTGGGCCAAACGAGTAAAGCCCAATCACAGATAGCGTTGGCACCCACATTCTCAATGAAACTAATCCAATCAGAACAAGGCCCAAGGCCCATCTCACACATCGCCGACTAAGCCCACGGTCCGACTTACAGGTCCCGACCTAACTTAGTCCGACCTCATGATCCATGCTACTATTCGGGTACGAACCATGCTCTACCCGACAGTCAGGTCGACCATTCCACGAGTGGCGACCTCGACCTAAATCAGCAAGTGACGACCTGACACTTGCCGGCTTATTTGGTCAATCAATGCTCACAACTACATCCCTACAAATCAGGGACCGTTATAGACACGTGCCCATGACCAAGTAACCGTCGCTATAATCTCGGAGGACATGCTGCCTCCCCAAAAATACATCACTCTTGCCTATAAATACTTCATCACTACCAAACGGTGGAAGGTAACTGCCATTTTGTATTCTGAGTTCATTATTCAATACATTTTGAGCTATATACAACGGTGATCTTACTCTCCCGCCCGAGCGTCTTCGCCGGAGACACATCCGGCTAGTCGTGGGTTCTGCTTTTCAGTGTCAAGAAGCCAGGTGATCACCCCGCCACGTGGAGGAAGATTGATAAGCACATTTCCTCGCAAAGACGCTGGTTCCATTGCCGGAAAGTGCTTTAGACTTGACTTCGAAAACTCCATCAAACCTCGCAACAATGGTGACTTCAGAAGGACACGTATCCGAGGCATCACTTGGGCACGATGAAGTGAACAACAACAACAATGCAAACGTTGGAAATGCAGATTTGCCTCCTCCTCCCCCTCCTCAACGACATCATGCTAGTGGCGACACGCTCTAACAGCCGTGGGCGATGGCAGGGATTGCCGGATGCAAGGAGAGAAAAGCGTCCTATGGAAGGACAAGGAGCTCCACCTCACCCAAAACGTACAACCGGGCAAAGCTAACGTAGGAAGCAGGGCGGTGTCCCTCCACTAATCCCATGAGCAAGAAAGAAATGATGCCGGAGCGAGCCTGCATTCTCGGGCCGACTTAATAGCCATGGAGGAGGCGAAGCAGCCGACATACGTTCGAGAGAGTGGCACCCGCTCGTGTTTCTAATGGGCAACAAAGCCAGGAGTGCTAGGCCAAATGAAGGTATGGGACAGAACGGCGAGGACAGTAATGGTACGTCGAGCTCCCACTATAGTTCATGTGCCGAGTAATGATTTAAGAGCTAGCCTCAACGTAAACAGAGAGCAGGAGGCTCAATTCGATTTGAGGACTCGCTAATGCCCAATAGAAATGCATATGTTTCCCACCTGTAACACAGAGATCGTGGTCTCAAAGAGACGAAATGGGCATAGGTCGCCCGCAGAGGGGAAAGGCGCAGTCGCCACATGGAGATCACAGCGCAGTCGCCGTCTCGCCGAGAGGCGCAGTCGCCTCAAAGAAGTAATGCATAGATCTCCAATAAGATCGAAAGGACCAATTCTCACAGGACGAAGGAGTAGGTGTGACTCCCCCAGAAGTGAAGGCCGAGGTCCAATGCGCTCCCCTCCAGGAGATGAGAGACCCGATGCCGAGAGAATGGTTGATGATGAAAAAGAAATTTGAGCAATGGGAGGAGGAGAAGAAAAAGAGACGGGAAAGGTTGAACGAATTGACTTTGCTCTTCGACCTTTTCCAAAGAAATCGAGATAGTCGACCTCCTCCTACTTTCAGTTGCCTCTTCCTGGAGAAGTACTGGGTCGACAAATGCCAGGAGCCACATATCACATCCGGAAGCCACTATGTGCTTGTCGCCAATGAGGACGACAACATGTGCAAAGCTCTCCTAAGCACACTTACCTGGGCAGCCTTTAACTTGGTTCAATGGTTTGGCCGCCGGTAGTATCACCACTGGGCATGCTTCGTAACAAAATTCTTAGACCGCTTCTCGACCGCAGAGCTCGAAAGATAACCGTCATCGATCCGAATAACTTGGTGCGCAGGTAAGAATGAAAGCTCGATGAGCTATTTCACCAAGTTCAAAGAGATGGTTGATAAAATAGAGGAAGACCTCACGTACAGGAGGTAATCAATTGCTTCCGAAGTGGTATTTCCTCGAAGACATGGACTACGAGCTCACAGCCCGAACGGTCACAACTCGACAGTGAGTTGTTTGAAAAGGTGTATAATGTCGCTTCCGGCCGAGGAAAGGAAAGAAAAGAAGAACGGTAAGAGCCCCAAGGTTGAAGTCGCTGACGATAAAAAGGACTCCAACAAGAATGGGGGGAACAATAAAAATGGGAAGAACAGAACTAGGGCGACAGAGAAGGTGCCCGAAGCTTTCACTCCCCTCACGGTGAGTCGAACGGAGATTTTGAACGCTGTTGAACTGGCTCCTCCAAATTCCAATGAATCCAGCAACAAGTTTAGGAGGGACAACAAAGAAGTACCGCGACTACCACAAAGACACCGGTCATCTCACAGTAGGATTGCTTGGGATTAAAGCGTATTATCCAGAGAATGGTCGACTGTGGAGACTCGAAGCTTATGTAAAGAGACCTCAAGCCGGGGGAGGCGAGCACCGCAGTGGACAACAAGGACCTAGGCAGCCTAGATCGAACCTCGGGGTCATCACCGAACAAGCGAGCAACACGGCCATCAAGCACAAGATATTCCACCAATAAGTGCCCCACATGTGCCTCCCAGAGAGAAGTAAGAGATGAGGCGATCGCCTTCTACCCCACGAATTGGCAACTAATATGGCGGCTAGGGAGCAAGTTCTCGTCATCCCAGTGTCTCATTGATGGATGTACGACGAGCGTACTCTTAGTCGACACCTGGCCCGCAAGGATATCTTGTTTTACAAAACTTTCAAGGAGATGGGTCTTAATGATGAACAATGGAGAGATATGATGGCAGTTGGAGGGCTTCACCAACCACCGAGTTGATGCTAAAGGCCGATAGTGCTCGACGTCGACCTAGGCCGCACCCCCTCAGATTGTCTCGAAGGTACAATTTATCGTAATTGATGTAAATAGTGACTATGCCGCCATACTTGGAATTCCCGGACAGTCGCTCTTGGAATGGTAGCATCAATTCCTCACCTGAGTAAAGTTCCCCACACTCGGAGCGGGTTGCGTACAAGGCACACGCTCGTGCTTATCTCGGATCATGTTCTCGAGAGAAAGAAAGAAAAGGGAGCCGGAGATTGAGACTGCCGATGGTTACTTGAAGCCGTCTCGCCGGGCCACCAAAACTACCCGACCGTCAACAATCACCGACGTGGTAGAGTCGACCTATCGCTCAAATGACGAGGTCATGCTTGAGTCGACACGTCACTCTAACACCACCGAGGTCGATTCGTATGTAGTTATGGTCGATCAAGTCGTCATAGGTGACCTATGCCTCCAGATAGACAATAACTCTGGGGCCCCTACCAACAAGGTTGCAGTACAAGCTTCGATGATATGATAGCCGAGGAGGCTCCACACTTGGGAGCCGAGGAAAGACAAAAGGTCGTGAGATCATAGTGGAGACTCTACAATTCGTAGATGGACCAGAGCTAGAAGCCGTGGATGAGCTAGAGTCAAGAATCACCAACCCTTCTTACCCCGATCAAAAAATTCAGATTGGGAAGCAGCCTATCGCCGAGGAGCGAGCAAAAATCATTGAGCTACTCAAAGAAAGTAATGATGTCTTTGCATGGAGGGTAGAAGACATGAGGGGAATCAAGGAGGAGGTCGCTGTTCACAGACTGGAAGTCAACCCGACCATAAAGCCGAGACCCCAAAAGCTGAGAAGTTTTGCTCGCGACAAGGAAGAGGCTATCAAAGCAGAGGTACAAAAACTTTTGAGTGCAGGTATAATCAAAGAGGCCACTCATACAACGTGATTGGCCAACGTGGTCATGGTGAAGAAATCGAATGGCAAGTGGCGGATGTGTGTCGACTTCACTACTCTCAATCTAGCTTGCCCAAAGGATAGCTATCCCCTTCCTAGAATTGACAAGCTTGTTGATTCCATTGCTGGTCACTCTACTCTCGCTTCCCGGATGCTTACTCGGGATACCACCGCATAAAGATGCACGAGGATGACATAGTGAAAACGGCATTTCAAAGTACTGAGGCATCTACCGCTACAATATGATGCCTTTTGGATTGAAGAATGCAGAGCGACATATCGAGGATGGTGAACAAAGTCTTTGCCTCACGTATTGGTCGAAATATGGAGGCCTACGTTGACGACATGGTCATTAAAACTAAGGCCGGAGTCACGTGGTCGACCTAAAGGAGACATTCGCCAATTTACGAGCAAACGACATGAAGCTCAACCCCAAGAAATGTGTGTTTGGAGTGGCGGTGCAAGTTCTTGGGATTCATGGTATCTCAAAGGGGCATAGAAGCTAATCCAGAGAAGATAAAGGCTTTAGTCGACATGAAGGCTCCCACCACTATCAAAGAGATGCAAATGACTTAATGGAAGGGTAGCAGCTCTTGGTCGCTTCATATCAAAGTCACAGAAAGGTCTCTCCCTTCTTCAAAGCATTGAGGGGACGAAAAGCTTTGAATGGACGACCGAATGTCATTCGTCGTTCCAACAATTAAAGGATTATCTTGCTACTCCACCTCTCGCTCGCAGCTCCGATGACCGCGAGACTTTATTTGTCTATCTATCTCGTAGGAGACAAGTCGCTTGCCGCAGATTGATTAGAGAGGATGAAGGGCTTCAAGCCTCGTGTACTATATCGCAAAGCTTTATCGGATGTGGAAAGCAGGTATTACAACGCCGAGAAAGTTGCTTATGCTCTAGTCGTAGCTTCAAGAAAGTTACGAGCTTATTTTCCGGCTCATCCAATCGTGGTTCTTACCAATGCTCCCTTAAGAAAAATACCGCACAAGCCGAGAGTTCGTGTCGACTACTCAATTGGTCAATTGCCCTCACCGAATTTGACATTGAGTATCGACCTCGAAAGGCGTTGAAAGCTCAAGCTCGGCTGACTTTTGGTCGAGCTTACGTTCACCAAGGAAGATGACGAGCAATGAGCTCCAAAAGAAAAGGGCAAAGGGAAAGAGCCCAGTAGTCACAAGTCGCCATCACTCTACCCGTCGATTGTTGGAAGGTCTATTCAGACGGGTCGGCAACCAAAAATGTCACTGGAGCCGGAATTGTCTTGGTCGAGCCGTAGTCCGGGGACTGTTTACGAGGAATCGCTAAGGTTCAAATTTGACGCTTCCAACAACCAAGCTGAATATGAGGCCTTGATTGCAGCTATTGAATACGCCAAGTGCTTCGGAGCAACTAAGATCATGGCTTACTGTGACTCACAATTGATAGTCAACCAGGTCAGAGGCAAGTACGAAGTGCTTAGTCCTACTCTCATCAAATACTGCGACCTGGTGAAGGAGCTAATAAAGGACTTAGAATTCTGGGAGATTCAAAGAATTGGAAGAGAAGATAACGAGCTGGCTGATCTACTTTCGAAACTTGCCACTTTCAGATGAACCACATGACGAGCCTATCTCCTTCCTCGAAAATCCAATTTATGAGAGGGTAAAAATTCAGTGCATAGATGATCCCTCAAGAAATTGGACTCGTGAGAGGTGTTGGATCGAGGAAATGAAGGCATATTTAGAGAATGGAGAGCTGCCAGATGACGAGAAGAAGGCTCGGGCTATCAAAAAGAAAGCTCCAAGGTATGTCATTCAAGGAGGCGACCTATTCAGAAGATCCTATACTCGACCATTATTAAAGTGCATCCACCCTCAAGAGGTCGCCACATTGATACATGAAGTGCATAGTGGAATTTGCGGTGGACACCGGGGCCAGGACCACTCACGACAAGTTAATCACTTTGGGATATTATCGGCCACACATGAGAGCCGACACCCACAACTTTGTTCAGCAATGTGATCAATGCCAAAGGTTTGCCAACTTACCTCACGTGCCAACAACAATGCAGCGTACTCTGTGATCGCAGCTTGGCCATTTGACATGTGGGGCGTCGACCTGATTGGACCCTTCCCTCCCGCCCGAGGAAACTGCAAGTACGTGATAGTGGCCATAGATTACTTCACCAAATGGGTTGAGGCCAAACCACTAGCTCGCATCACGTAGGAGAATGCTATTAACTTCATACACGACTTCATTTGGTGCTCGGTTTAGTTTTCCTCGAGCTATAGTGTCCGACAATGGGTTACAGTTCTCCCGAGACTTTCGAAACGAGATGAAGCGAGTGGGAATCAAACATTGGAAATCCTCTCGTCGCCTATCCTCAAGGAAATGGGCAAGCCGAAGCAAAGAAATAAACTTGTTCTATCTTCGCTCAAGACTCGGGCTCGTAGGTCGACGAAACAATTGGTTGACGAACTCCCCGCTCTTCGGGGCGCTCGTACAACCACTGGGGCCTACTGGGAAACCCCTTTTGCTCTCACATATGGGTCGAGGCCATGGCACCCGCCGAGCTCGTATTCCCTACGGCTAGAGTGACCTTCTTTGATCAAGAGCAGAATGACACCAACAGATTGATCGACTTGGACCTGATCGACGAGAAGCGAGAAACAGCCTACCTCCGAATGGTTAATTACAAGCAGCGGACTAAAAGTTATCACGACAAGAAGGTCAAGGCAAGGTCTTTCCAAGTGGGAGATTATGTATTGAGAAAGATTGAGGCAACGGGTAGAAGGACCCAGCAGAACAAGCTATCTCCTAATTGGGAAGGTCCCTATGTAGTCACTCGAGTCGTCAAGGAAGGAACCTACATGATAGCTCATCCTGGAGGTGACGAGTTGAAGCACCCTTGGCATGCTACTCACCTCATCAAATACTACTTCTAGTTTTCAATTTCAAAGTTCAAGTTTGTGTTAAAGCTAATTTCGAACTGATGTAAGCATGATTCCTACTTCAATGAAAAACGCAGTTTATTCGATCAAACATACTGTTACATTAACGTCAACAAGCTCGACTCTTAGTCAGCTTCGTTCTAACGAGCTCGATTCTTAATCAGCTTTGCTTATTTAAACAAGTCCGACTCTTAGTCGACTTCGTTCTGACGAGCTCGACTCTCAGTCAGCGTCGTTCTAACAAGCTCGATTCTTAATCAGCTTTGTTTATTTAACAAGTCCGACTCTTAGTCGACTTCGTTCTAACAGACTCGATCCTTGGTCAGCTTGTTAGATTTAGCTCGACCCTAGGTCAGCTACAATAATAATAACAGGTTCGACTCATGGTCAATCTTGTTCAAAGGAAAAAGTTAACCAAGTCTGAGGTCGACTAAATCAACAAGATTAGGTCGCCTCTAGGCTTAAGTTGACTCATTTACCCTATCTATATCTAGCTCGACACTTATTTCAAGAAGCATACAACATTCATGAATCAAAAGTCAGCTAAGATTGGATGTAATAAGTCTCCCAAAAGCGGGCCAAGACTTAAGAAAAATAAACTTACAAAAATATTTTGCCTCCCAAAAAACTGGGCCAAGGCATTTGAATAATGTTAAAGCAAAAAACAAAAAATTGTTTGGAACTTGTTCATTACAAACCCAACAAAACAATTCAGGAGTCTTGACCAACATCAGCTTGGTCGTCAATAGCAGCTCGACCCTCTTCCTCTCCTTGTTGCTGAGGGTCCAAAGGTTTACCCGACTCCGAATAAATTTGCTCATCTACTGTCTCCATGGCTTCAGCATCGTCAAGCTCCGCCAAACCACATCAAAATTTCTCGTCAAGGACAAAGGGGGAGCCTCCCACTTTTCACAATGATCTTCTTCATCTTCCCCGGGCAATAAAGGCCAAGTCGTTCTCAAGATAGGGAACAAGCGAATGACCTTGGCGAGCCGCCATGTCGCATCGGGACTCGTAAAACCAACGAGCTAATTGCTCGATGGTAACCGTAGATGAAGGATCCACCAAGCAGACGACGGGCCATGTGCCTCTTCCCAACCTCGAGAAAGTCTTGGGCCTTCGCCACTATGGCATTATAAAACTCATCCCCTTCCTTCAACTTCTCCACAAAGATCGTGGCCAGCCTTCTTCGTGAGCCTCCTTCCACTTAGCTCGAGCCGAGTTATGCTCCTCGTTAAGCTCCTTCAAGAAAGAATCTTTATCAAGAAGAAGTTTGGTGACGGTGGCAAGCTCAACCTTAGTCCTCTCATGAGCAAGGCGCTCCGCATCAATCTCTCAAGTCACTTCTTTAAGCTTGGACTCGATGCTTCAAGGTCGGCTAGAGCTTTGGTCTTCACCGCCTCATTGGCTTCATAAGAGTTGTCCAAATCATTGTACAGCCTCCTTCCGCATCCGCAAGCTCTTTAGCCTTTTTGGAATAGTCCCGAAGGGCTTGTCTCTCCCTTTCAACCGAGGCCCTCCAAGAGCTTTTGGCCCGCTCAATCATGGTCGATTCTCGCATGCCAAAGAGAACAAAGAAGTGTTAGCTCGAGACTTCAGCTGGTCGAGTAAAAGAATAAACGACTAAAATAAAAATGAAAGAGAAAATGACAAGTTACCTCACTATGAGCCATTCCCAGCGAGCGAGAAAATTCCTGGGGTAATCCCCTTATCGAAGAAATGGGTTAGGAGATCGACATCTATTGCCCTCCTAACAATCACTGGCCCAGGCTCATGTCGGGATAGCGACGGCTCAAGCCGTTAAACCCTTCCAGGAGGAACATCACTCAGCCTCTTCATCTTTTCATCCGTAGACTCCTTACTCGGGAGGAATGAAGGCTGGTGGAGGCAATTGGGTCGAGGACACAGACTTGCCCTTCTCAGATCGGGACCTCTTCTTCGAGCTTATAGGACGATCGTCCTCTTCTTCCATATCATCTTCATCAACGTTGACGACCAATAAAGGGCTAGCCCCCATAATCCCAGCCTCCAGAGGTCTCCATATTGGCGTCTTGATTTGGCCTGAGCTCGACTTGCCCTTACCGACCTATGGGAATCACCACCTCCTTCATTGGCATCATTAGATTGGGTGCCGCTTTGCAAAGCGGTCTTCCTCGCTCAACCTCTTCCATCGGGATCATTCCAGCAACATCCTTCGGAAGTAAATTATTCCTAGCAGCAGCTTCTCTCTCCCTGCTCGCCTTAGCATTGGCAGCCCCATGAGCCCTCTTGGCTTTCCTCTTGTCAGAAACCCCAACAATGCGCACCATATTTGCTTCTTGTTCGGGAGTTAAAACTGCACGACATCAAAAGAATCAAGTGTTAGCTCGACAATTCAAAACAAATTCTACGAGTAAATCATTGACGAGGTAATTAATACAATTCAAAGCAGCTTCTATGTACGAATTGAATAACTCTACATACGAGCAGACAATTTGATAAAGAGTTGCAACTCGAAATAGTTCTATGTACGAGCTAACTAAGTTCTACATACGAGCAGACAACGGACGATCTAAGAGTTGTATATGCAGCTAAAAACAACGCTATGTGCCAATGATAAGCTACTTATGCAAGTTAACAATGGACGAGCTAATGAATGCAGGCCAAGTAAATCCTTACCACCAACATGCTCTCCGCGGTCTTTGCAGTAATTTTCATTCTTCTGACAAAATTGACAGTTCTCCTTCAACCTACCCAAGGAATGAGTAACCCAGTCCGGATATACCTGGCCTCTCAATACAGGAACAAGGGGTTCTACCACTCCATCCCCAGGCATCATCCCAGCTTGGATGTAGTTATACTTGGTTGTCCCTAACACCTCCCAGCTAATGGGCCTCTTCGCGACCAACGCACACAACTTCCTATACAAGGTTTGGTGCCATGGAGGCTCCCGCAGTTTTCCTCGTCAATAGTGTCGACTCACTACCCGGCAAGGGGAACTCCCATCCCACCTACTCTCTACAAATACCACATAGGAATTCCAAATGCTATGTTTGTTGGGAAGGTTGGCAAACAATTTTGGAGAATTGGGTTTGGAAGGAGTACTAATCCCCCAATCTGCTTTGTCGAGCTTTGGAGCAAAAAATTCTTTGAAGACTCTCATGCAAGGTTCATGGCCTAGAAACCTGCACACCATGGCAAAACACACTAGCACTCTACAAGTGTTGGCCCCAAGCTGAAGAGGAAGAGCATCCATGCACCTTAAAACTCGTTGATGAAGGGATCTAAGGGCAACCTCAACCCCGCCTCAAACCGTCCATAAAAGAAGGCCACCCTAGTGGTATCGTAGTGAAGCCGGTACGGAACTTGGCCATAAAGTCCGCCTTACTAAGGATGGTTATCCTATAATCCGCCCTACTTACTCCACGTAAATCATAAATCATATTGTATCGGGATTCCATATTCTTCTTCCCTCGAAGAGGCCTATCGGGTATATATCCTCTCTCATTCTTCCCTGCATACAACAGGAGCCAAACGCATTCACAATTCGGGGCCTAAGAGGTCGAAGCGCATTTCCTTCTTGAGTTGTCATATACGTACAAGAAGAAGGAGAAACAGGGGAGTCAGCCTATGATCACATTCGGCCGACCTACCTAAGGGCGACCTAAACTCCCCGGAAAACCTATTCTATTTCTAAGGAAGGAGGGCTTTTGGACGTCCCTAACATAAAACAAGGTGATATGGTCGAAGTAATTCATGGAATAGATGAAAAGCGACAACATTTGAGTCGTCAATCACCACATTCTCAAGTTCTCCTACAACGGGTAGCCCTATCTCAAGGTAATTCAATCCCCAACTAGTCAAAA
The DNA here is from genome assembly GCA_022495995.1 of Adenophora triphylla var. japonica. NCBI lineage: Eukaryota > Viridiplantae > Streptophyta > Magnoliopsida > Asterales > Campanulaceae > Adenophora > Adenophora triphylla. Next base: position 200,909 of record JAFEMH010003957.1, read on the forward strand.
TGGAGGCACACTCATCCAAGGACATCACTCTCCACTCACCGTTCACATTCTTACATGCCCTACGATTAATAGTACAAAGAGCCATACCAAGCTCCCGGTTCACTACTAAAGGTTCTAGCCATGGCGGAATTAAGCACCAAGCGTAAATTAAAGTCCTAAAACAAAAATACAAGGGAAATACCTCAATTGATTCAAGAAAGGAAGTTCGTTCCGGAGCCGAGAGCCGAATTTAAATCTTGTTGAAATCCCTTGATTATCGCCTGAGAAGAAGAAGTTCTAGAGCAAGAAAAGTTCTAAACGAAGAGGGATTTCTCTATTTATATTTTCCTAAATTTGGAAGGGGAAAAGAAAATCAAAATTAATTTTCCAAAATTAAAAGTCAAGCGGTTTCCGAGAAGGAGTTCCAAGAGTCGAATTGCAATCATTACTAAAACCGGCGCTCCTTCATCTCCAACCGTCCGTCACCGACGATCGGGATGTTGCCACGTCATCATGGTCGACCTACTTCAAAGACTAGTATCGAGCTTCGAGTAAAGCAATTTTTGGCAAAGAAATCTTCTTAACTTCCAAGTCGACGAAGTCAACTCGAAAGTTGGGGGCCACTGAACATACCAAAAGTGTCGAATTGGGCCAAACGAGTAAAGCCCAATCACGTATAGCGTTGGCACCCACATTCTCAATGAAACTAATCCAACCGTAACAAGGCCCAAGGCCCATCTCACACATCACGACTAAGCCCATGGTCCGACTTACAGTCCCGACCTAACTTAGTCCGACCTCATGATCCATGCTACTATTCGGGTACGAACCATGCTCTACCCGACAGATGTGTCGACCATTCCACGAGTGGCGACCTCGACCTAAATCAGCAAGTGACGACCTGACACTTGCCGGCTTATTTGGTCAATCAATGCTCACAACTACATCCCTACAAATCAGGGACCGTTATAGACACGTGCCCATGACCAAGTAACCGCCGCTATAATCTCGGAGGACATGCCGCTCCCCAAAAAATACATCACTCTTGCCTATAAATACTTCATCACTACCAAACGGTGAAAGGTAATCGCCATTTTGTATTCTCGAGTTCATTATTCAATACATTTTGAGCTATATACAACTGTGATCTTACTCTCACGCCCGAGCGTCTTCGCCGGAGACACATCCGGCTAGTCGTGGGTTCTGTTTTCAGGTCAAGAAGCCAGGTGATCAGTCCTGCCACGTGGAGGAAGATTGATAAGCACATTTCCTGCAGCATCAAATCTATACCTTCTTTTTGACTATAGCCTTTAACGACCACCCTTGCCTTATATTTTTCTATGCTACCATCGGTTTTATACTTTCTTTTTAATACCCATTTACAACCGATTGGTTTTGAGTTAGGAGGAAGATCGGTCAAGGTCCAAGTATTATTATCATGTATAGATTTTATTTCATCATCCATAGCAGCTTTCCAAAATTTAGCATCGGGTAAAGACATAGCCTCTTTAAAGGTTTTAGGATCTTCTTCTAACATGTAAGTAAACATTCCAGGTCCTAGATCCTTTTCAATTCTTTGTCGTTTACTTCTTCTAAGTTCAATTGGATTTGGCTCTTCACTACCTTGTTCATTTCTAGGTTCACTAGAAGATGATGGGACCATTGCTAGGGAAGGATTAGAAGAAGAAGAAGGGATGGAATCTAGAGGAGGTTGAGACTCTTCTAATTCTATAGTCAATTCTTTTTCTAATTCATGTTTATCGGCATCCTTAATGGTCAAGTGCTCAAAATAAATTGCATTAGCCGCCTCGAGTACACTATTAGAACTTAGGTTCAAAAATCTACAAGCTTTACTCCCTTTAGCATATCCAATAAAAATAGATTTAGTAGCTTTACTACCGAGTTTTGGTCTCTTTAAAGTTGCATCTAAAACATAAGCTATACATCCCCAAACTTTAAAATGACTAATATTTGGTTTTCGATTTTTCCACAACTCAGATGGTGATTTATCATGTTTTGAATGAATAATTCTATTAGAGATATAACACGCGGTAAATAAAGCTTCTCCCCAAAAACTATAAGGCATTTTAGAATGAATTAACATTGCACTAACCATTTCTAAAAGGCTTCTATTTTTCCGTTCCGCTACACCATTTTGAGGTGGTGTATTTGGAGCGGACTTATCCATTGTTATTCCATTTTCTTTACAATAGTTTATAAGTGCTCCTAACTTATATTCTCCGCCTCTATCGGATCTAATCTTTTTTATTTTTATTCCATGCAAATTTTCAACTTCCTCTTTAAAAATTTTGAATTTCTCAAAAGCTTCATCTTTTGTTCTTAACAGATATATATAAGTAAATTTTGAGAAATCATCTATAAAAGTAATAAAATATCTTTTCCCACCTCTAGTTAAGATATCTTTATTATCACAAATGTCGGTATGAATTAATTCCAAAAGTTTTGTGTTTCTAACTACGGATTTATGAGGTTCCTTAGTAATTTTTGCTTGGGCACAACACTCACAAGTATTAGTAGTTAAAACAATGCTATCTCTAGGAACTAATTCATGGTGTATCATTCTATGCATAGCATTACTACCAATATGTCCTAATCTATAATGCCAAATATGATTCATAGAGTCAATCAAGTAAGCAGAAGGAGAAATTTTATTCATACTAAGCAAATACAAATTGTTTTTGGCATAGCCTTTCCCAACAAATGATCCTTTCTTTGATATGATCACTTTTTGGGAATCAAATACAACTCTAAAACCATGATCATCAAGTTTCTTAACGGACACAAGACTCTTCCTTAAACTAGGAATATGATGAACTTCCTTAAGGGTTAGAACTTTTCCCGAAGTGAGAGGAAGTTCTATGGTCCCTTTTCCAACAACAACACTAGTAGATGAATTGCCCATAAACACGAATTTTTCACCATCAAGGGTTTCATAAGTCTTGAAGGCACTCCTATTTGGAGTCACATGACAAGTAGCACCGGAGTCTACCCACCAACCTTCGTCGACGTCAACCATGAGCACTTCGGTGAGCATAGCCACCATATCATCATCATCTTCAATGACATTAGCCTCATGTTTCTTTTGTCCCTTGCGGTAGAAACATTTGAAGGCTTTATGCCCTTCTTTTCCACAAACATAACAAGCAACCTTTTTGTTGTCATTGTTGTGCTTATGCTTCTTCTTGTTGTTATTGTTGTCATCTCCCCTTTTCCTCTTATTATTCTTGTTCTTGGAAGATTCTCCCTTGAAAAACTTTTTGCCATGATTTTTCGAGTTGGAAGCCGGTTCGATATTATGAATTTTTTCAATCTTTCCTTGATTATCAAATCCATCTCTAATTCTAGATTCATGCTCAATTTGAATGTGTTGAAGAAGTTGATCCAAATTAAGAGACTTTCTTTTATGTTTTAAAGACTTTTGGTAATCCTTCCAAGAAGGAGGAAGTTTACCAATGATAGTAGAAACTTGAAAAGTCTCCGATATTGGTTCACCAACATCAGCACATTCAGTAGCAATATCACAAAGTTCATTTACTTGATCAATAATGGGTTTAGAATCTATCATTTTAAATTCAATGAATTTGTTAACAAGGAAAGATCGATTTCCGGCATCTTCATTAACGTACCTTCTTTGAATAGCATTCCACAAATCATAAGCTGTTTGAAACTTATGGAAAACATTGAAGAGAGCATTCGTCATCGCATTCAATATAGTATATCGCAAGCATAGTCATCGTCAAGCCACTTCTTTTGTCGATCCGTGAGCCCACGCCTTTCTCCATTACTACTCTCCACATCACTTGAAATTGTTGAAGCGGAATCATCATGTGGGTAACCCTCGGACAGAACATAGGCAAGTTTTGTCACAGTCAACACAAAATAAATCTTCATGCTCCATCTCTTATAGTTCAATCCATTGAAACGTTCGAGCCTTTCAACTTCATGAATTTGCGTCTTTCCAACCAAGGTCTCCATTAGAGATAATTATTATCTTGTAATTGTTAAATCTGAAATTTTGAATACTAGGATAGAAAGACTCAAAGAAAAAAGTATGGAGGTTTTATAGGCTATCTACAAGATAATATTTTCCCCACTATATGTTGCAGATGGCTACTTGGAAAAATTATCTTGGGGATGTAATGCCTATCACAATAAGAACATTCACAACTGCAATTTGTGATGTCCTTGGAACCAGAAACTCAAGCCCAAAGCAATCTCGAAAAAACAGCAAGAAATAACAATGAAGGTAGAGAGAGAGAGAGTATGTTTTTCTATATGTCTATGCCCGAAATCTATCCCTTATTTATAATGAGGGAAAGGGCTATGCCAGGCTACACCGGAGGAGTCATGAACCTGAATCGGAAGAGTCATTACCCTTCACGGAAACGACACTTCAGAACAGCGCAATCTTGGGAAGAGGAGCGAGACGCTCCCCACAATGGGAGCCGACGCTCCCCAATTCCGTAAACTTGAACGCTTCTAACTTTCAAATTCGCTAAAACCGTATTTTGAAAGTAGCCGTTAATACTTCTTTTGTAATCTCTTCTCTTCTCTTCCTTTCTTTCTTTATATATATATATATATATATATATATATATATATATATATATATATATATATATATATATATATATATATAAATATATATATATAATATATATATATATATACAAATTACTAAAGAAGGAGCAAGCTCCCTCAAAGGTTCTCTCACAAGAGAAGTCCCAAGGGAACTTAAAAATCACAACGAGGATGAACATCTATTTATAGGAGATGAAAGGTAGAAAAAGAAAGGATGAAATATATGTGGGAAACAATGAAAATATTTAAATTTGGAGATGGTGGGAAATTGGAAATTTTCATTTCCCTCCAATTTATTTCATGAAAGACTTTCATCTAAAAATGAATCAAAGTAATGGCCCCAAGATAAGTAATGGACTAAGAAAAATAATTAAAGGCCCATTATTAGGAAATATTACAACAGTTAGAATATATAATTAGTGAATCACTTGATGTTCTTGATGATTTCTGTTGTTGATGATTCTTTGTTGACTCATGGTTAGGCAAACTAATGGCTTTTAAAATAGAACATAGGCGTTTTATTTTTATTTTTATAAGCATCACCTTTCACTATTGGTTTGTTGGATACAAGCTCGATTTCTGAAGTTCCAGATCTTTTTTCTTTCTGTAGTGTGCAAAAAACTGAAATTAGAGTCGATGCAGAAACATTCAACATTTCCTCTTTCAGAAAAACACTATTCCCTCTGTGTCAAAATCAGTGTTCTAAAAGACCCCGCCTAAGGGCACCTAGGCCCCGCCAGCGCTGCCTCTTCAACGCCTGGGCCAGTTTCCCGCTGTCCCGACTAATCCCGACTAATCCCGATTAGTCCCGACTAGTCCCCGCCTAGGCGCATAGCATCCGCCTAGCGCTTTTTAGAACCTTGGTCAAAATGAGCCATACTAAAAAGACAAGTGTTGGAGAAGAATAAAGATTTCTTCCCTAATTCACAGCTTGAAGAAAGAAAAAGATGTATTTATGTAATAATAGCTGGTGGGCCATCAGCCCCACCACCACTATCCTTTGTTTATTTTATACCTATCTATTTTTAGAGAATGCTTAAATTTTCAGCTCAATTTTCATTTATGAGCATTGATTCATCACTTTCCCATAGTAAGTACTACATATGTATATGACCGTTATCTTGTCATTTTTTTTTTTTTAAAATAATACTCCCTCCGTCCCGCCCGATTTAGGACGTTTAGGTTGGGCACGGGGATTAAGGAAAAAATGTAAGTGGATGAATGTTGTGAGTATGAAAAGTGATATAGGTGAGAGAAAGTGGGGTAGGGAGTAATGAGTAAAAATTTGTTGTGAGTGTAAATGTGGGTCCCATTAATAAAGTACTTTCCATTTTGGGGTTGTCCTAAGTCGGATGAGACGCCCAAAATGAAAAAATGTCCTAAGTCAGGCGGGACGGAGGGAGTATGTTTTTTGTATTTGTACTTTATTTATTAAAGTGATTCATCCAAAAAAGTCTTTTTTTGGATGTAGATTGGTTTTGGGGTTAATGTCGTGTACTTGACTGACTCATGGTTAGGCAAGCCCATCAATTTTGGGATTATGTATTATTAGTCCCTCAACAATCTATTTTGGTATTAGTTTTGATGTCAATTGATATAATGTACTTAATCATGCCAAAATGAAAAATAACAATTTGAACTCGTTGGGGAGGCTTTCTAGCTAAGACTCTCTGCTATGAGAACCTATATAAAAGTTCATCATAAGATCTTTGTTTAGGTGCAAGAGTTAGAGTAAATAATGGGCATCCATTCCTCTCCTAAGATAATATCCTTCGTAGATTTGCCTAATTGTAGCAAGAATTTGGGGCTCACATTATTTTAAATATAATAACACTTTTCTTATATTACCATCGCTCTCCTAAGATAGTACCCTTCGTAGACCCTACACAAAAATAATTGTTGCGCACTTCAACCTAGTTCCTAAAAATAGTTTCAAATCTTTTGTCGCATGGGCCCAAGTTCGACTAATAGGCTAGGTTCCAACAATGTATATTATCTATATCGAGCCAAAAGTTGTACATATTTAGACTATGTTTGTTTATGAGTTTATTTTTATTCTAAAATTTGTGTCTCTCAGTCTTATATATAGGTTGTATTTTAACGTTAAAAATATCAAGTCAAGTCATATATGGACAAAAGTTGGATTGATTTGGATAATTGAATTTCAAATGAGTATATGTCTGGGGTTGACAACTTTCTCGATTTTGCATTCTCAAAAAAGTCTGTTGGTGTTAAAAAAATATATTGTCCTTGTAAAAAATGTACAAATCGTTACCAAAAAGACCGTGCAACCGTGAAATCACATTGTATTGAAGTGGGATTTCAAAAAGATTACAAGAATTGGATTAAGCACGGGAAAGAGTACATTTCGGCGTATAATAATGATAATAATGATAGGACAACTGAAGATGGCATTGAAATTGAATTGGGCGTGCAAGATTGTATGAGGCGAATGGTACATGAAGGGATGGGTATGCCGGATAGTAACCAGCCAGGAATTGAAGAAATCATACAATCAGATGCATCCACCGCAAAGTTTCTTAGACTTTTAAGAGATGCTGATCAAGCCTTGTGGGAAGGGTGTGATAAGTTTACAGTACTCTCATTTATTGTAGAACTTATGCACTGAAAGACATGGTGAAGGCTATGGTGTTGAGCAAACATCCTAAGCAGTGTGGTATTTGTTATAATATCTCTCATGCGACTGATGCATGCCCTTCATTGCAAATTGGAGAGGTTGAAGAAGTTAAGACAACAGGATTTGGACAACCTCAAGCGTGGGGGAATTCTTAGGGTTCTAAGTGGGGTACTCCACATGCTTTTACACCTTACAGGTCATCTTATGGGCCACCACCACAGGCTAATCCTCCTAAATCATCTACATAGGATCTACTTAATTCTCTAGCGCAGTCGGTAAGTACTATGAATGTGAACATGCAGCAGTATCAACAGAGGACCGATGCGAGCATTAGTAATTTGGAGAGGCAAATGGGTCAGATTGCAAAGGCAGTGGTAAGAATAGAGGCTAGAGATGCAGTAAAGACTGAGCAACTTCCGAAGCAGAATGTAAGTGCGGTGTATATGAGGAAGAAGAAGAAAGTTGATGGGCAAATGATGTCTATAGAGCCTGGACATAAGGTTGAAAATAGTGTTCAACCGGAGTTGGTGGTAGAGAAGGATGTACAGAAAGAAAAGACTCCCGAGAAATATATTCCACCACCGTTTCGTGTATATGAGTCTGTTCCTCCTTTTTCGGAGGCATTAAAAAGAGACACCTCACATGAATCGGAGAAGAGTATGTTTGATACTTTCAAAAGTATTGAGGTAAATATTCCTTTATTGGATTTTCTCAAAACAGTTCCTAGGTATGCGAAATTTCTTAAAGAGTTGTGTACACCGAAGAGGAGTCCAAAGAAGGGTGAGTTGAAAAAGATTAAGGTAATTGAACATGTTAGTGTAGTATATCAGAACAAGATACCTAAAAAATGTAGTGATCCAGGCATGTTTGTGGTTCCGATATCATTAGGGGGTAGCTCAGTTCAGAAGGCTATGCTCTAATGATATCGGAACCACAAACATGCCCGGATCACTACATTTTTTAGGCATCTTGTTCTGATATACCGCACTAACATGTTTAATTACCTTAATCTTTTTCAACTCACCCTTCTTTGGACTCTTCTTCGGTGTACACAACTCTTTAAGAAATTTCGCATATCTAGGAACTGTTTTGAGAAGATCCAATAAAGGAATATTTACCTCAATACTTTTGAAAGTATCAAACATACTCTTCTCCGATTCATGTGAGGTGTCTCTTTTTAATGCCTTCGGAAAAGGAGGAACAGACTCATATACACGAGACGGTGGTGGAACATATTTCTCGGGAGCCTTTTCTTTCTGTACATCCTTCTCTACCACCAACTTCGGCTCAACACTCTTTTCAACCTTATGTCCAGGCTCTATAGACATCATTTGCCCATCAACTTTCTTCTTCTTCCTCATATACACCACACTTACATTCTACTTCGGAAGTTGCTCACTCTTTACTGCATCTCTAGCCTCTATTCTTACCACTGCCTCTGCAATCTGACCCATTTGCCTCTCCAAATTACTAATGCTTGCATCGGTCCTCTGTTGATACTGCTGCATGTTCACATTCATAGTACTTACCGACTGCGCTAGAGAATTAAGTAGATCATCCGTAGATGATTTCAGAGGATTAGCCTGTGGTGGTGGCCCATAAGATGACTTGTAAGGTGTAAAAGCATGTGGAGTATCCCACTTAGAACCCTGAGAATTCCCCCACGCTTGAGGTTGTCCAAATCCTGCTGTCTTAACTTCTTCAACCTCTCCAATTTGCAACGAAGGGCATGCATCAGTCGCATGAGAGATATTATAACAAATACCACACTGCTTAGGATGTTTGCTCAACACCATAGCCTTCACCATGTCTTTCAGTTCCTGCACATCCATCTCAAGCTTATTTGGAGAACCACTGTTAGAATCTGCCGCACTGACCTGTCTAATACTAGACCTCTTGCCTTGTGTTCTAGTGCTCTTAGCCAAATCTTCTAGCAGTTTCTGTGCCTCTTCAGTTGTCTTATTCAATATACTACCTCCACAAAAGGAATCCACTAGCCACTTATCCAAAACAGTCAACCCACCATAGAAGTACACTACCAACTGCTCCCCAGAAAAGCCATGATATGGGCAACTCCTACAAAGCATATGGAACCTGTTGTAATACTCATATAAAGATTCATATGCTCTCTGTTCCATATTACTAATATCCCGCTTCATCACATTAATTTGGTCAGGTGGAAATAACACTTCAAGAAACATCTTCTTCATATGTTGCCTTGTAGTGATACTGTTTGGTGGCAAGTGATAATACCATGTGTTGGCATTGTCTTTCAAGGTGAAAGAGAACACTCTCAATAAAAGCTGCTCAATCGGGAGTGTTGCCGGCTTCATACTTTGGCAGATTTGCACAAACTGAGAAATGTGCTGATTCAGATTCTCGCCCGGCAGACCATGAAAATGAGGCAGTTGATTCAATAATCCTGGCTTCAGCTCAAAGGTGACACCATCAGGCAAGCAAGGGAACTCAACTGCATGAGGTTGATCGTTCCAATTTGGTGCAGTTTTCTGTCTCAGTGTCAATGGAGGGTCTGGATTATTATTATCCATCTCTTCTACCAACTCAATTCTCCTAGGTCTCCTGTTCTGCTTTCGCCTTCTCCTGAAATATTTTTCAATATCTGGGACACGAGTTCTCAAACGATTGTTAGTAGAACGGGTATGGACCATGTATTGATCCACACCACCAGAAGACAGTAATTAAGAGACTGAACAATTAAATAAAAAATAAAAGAAAAATACCAAAAAGAATATAAGAATGCAAATAAATAAACACCGTTCCCCGGCAACGGTGCCAAAATTTGATAGACTAAAGTCGCACGCCTTCAAATTAAATACCAAGACTCGGCTACAAAACTACAGCAAGGGCAAGTCCAGGGTCGATCCACTGAAGAACGGTTATTTATTCACGTAATTGCCACTTAGCAAGATTGGGGGTTTATTTGATTTGTTTGTTGTAATTAAACTAAGGCCCCGTCTTGTCGAGCTTTTTTGTTAAAACGGAAATATAAAAACTCAGCTTTTTTTTTATTAAGCGTGTTAGTCAAGAGTTTTAGACGGTTGAATTTTAAAAAGTTGGGGATATTTTGGCCGCTCAAAATTATAGCGGCAAAAAAAAGCTCCGTTTTAAAAAATCTCCGTTTATAAAACTGTACACCAGACGAGACCTAAAGCAAATAATTATTAAAGTTGTAAACAATAAATAAAAGATTATAGTTCTATCCCCATTCTAGTTCCGAATATCATTGATTAAATTTTTTCCTTTATTCACCTACTCACCCAATCACGAGATATATTTCAATCTCTGTTTCTTTCTTTGATAGTAGTTAATAGCGGCGACACACTCAACTAAAAACCCTAATTGATAAACAAACTTAGCCGACACGGTCAAAGTTCAATGAATCAATTGATTCGATTTAAGAAACTAAAATTAGGAACACTTACTAATATACTTTCACTCAGATAATTGTCTAATTCTACCCAAATCATAAATCAAGATGACACAAACAAGATTTATGAAATTGCTACAATGAAAATCCTAATTCGACACGAAAGAAGGGAACACGAAAGAAGGGAATCCTAGCAATAATTAATCACAAGAATTAAGAAATTGATCAAGTTTTTAAATCCTAGTAATCAATATAATCAAACAATACAAGTAGAATTATGAATGAGGAATTATAATGGGAGAAAGAAAACAAACCTCAATTCATTACATAGAATGGTTCAAAGAACCTTAATTCAAAGTGAAAGGGTTAGCCCTCCATGAATAATCAAAAGCTTTGATTTGTTCTAAGAAAAACTAATAACGGAGCTCCCCCAAACAATAATAAAAGATAGTATTTATGCTCCCCCTAAAAACCCTAAGTTAAAAAGGAAAAAGAAAAATAATAAAACAAAAGATATTTTAAAACGTCAAAACAAACACTGTAGCACGCAACCAAGTCGTATCATCCTTCAATTTCTCCTTTTTCACTTTGGTCATCATGCTTTCAAAATATTCTCGGATTACAATAACTCTCACTAACACCTCGCTTTAACATATTATCTCAAATTACATCAAATCTAAACTAAATACAACAAAATAAGGATAAAATGTCTAGGAAATAGGAAAATTACATATAATGAAATCCACCATCATGTATACAGAATCCCCATCAACCAAGTCTCATGTTTACTTTAGCCTCTTTGACTATATTGATTTTTGCACTGATATACTTCACTCAGTTATCTTAACTCTTTTACCCTTGTATTAACTGTAAAAGTTAACGAAACATTTGCTAGGCAGATGTCACTACTTTAGCAATGCTCAATTATGAAACTTATTTCACAAGAAATTCAACATTATTCTACAGCAAAAACATAACTGGAATGTATGAAGCCTTCACCATTTCTTATAATAAAAGACAATAACATTCTTAAGAAAATCCAACTGTGGTCTGAACTCAATACATCATCCATTAAACAAAAACTGTCTCAAAACCTAGCCAGCATTAATTTCCCACAAGCTGGCCAGAATTTTATAAGAACTAATAAATAATCTACGAGATTTCTTTCTACTGAGAAAAAGCCAAAAAAAAAAAAAAGGGAGGGGGGAGAAAAAGAACGTCTTTAGAAATTTCAAGTTATATCTAATCTCTCCAAATACGGCCAGCCACTTTGAGCTTCAGCTCCTGGCGATCGCCACCAGAAAAGAAGAGAGCTATGCTTCTTGGTATAACCAATCCATCAAGACTGTCTCGGACAGTTTTATGACTATCCCGGATACTTCTTGGAATCCCTTGCCATTTCATTCTTCTCCCACTTCCACCAACTTCAAGGGTATAGCTGAACTTGTTGGCTTCATTTTCATCCCCCATAAAACGAACAAAGGCCATGTAGAAAGGTGCATTTCCTAGATGGAATGCCTCAAAGTGCAAGCAGAATTGGTATCCAAAACAGTTGAAAATCTGGCACCAAGCAAGATAGTTAATTACATAACCATGGTTGTTTCATTTGTGCGTGTGAGAGAGAGAGAGAGAGAGAGAACATATTGAGCGTAAAGATGAAACTTCTATCACCATCCAATGATAATTTGACAGGTTTCATAAAAGTAAAATTGTCGATCCAATCACATGATTTCAGGATATTGTTTCATTGTATGGTCGTTAAACTCATATTTACCAGAGAGAGAGAGAGAACAAAGGAAATTATTGAGAGTGACGGTTACACCACCAAGAAGGTATTATCATCCAATGAAAGTCTGAATATATCTTTAAAATTATTCTATTTTTTAAAATTTTTGAGTAATACATGATCTCAGGACATTGTTTCATTGGATGGTGATACCGTTAAGCTCATTAATTACGAGAGAGGGAGAGAGAGAGAGAGAGAGAGAGAGAGAGAGTTCTCTTACGGTCAACATCCACGTAGCATTTTCAACTTCTTGAGGATTGGGTTTGACATAGCGATGGTTAAAGCTACATCCATCATGCACATCAACATTATGTTCAGCCTTGAGATGTGTAACAAGAAATGGAATATCACCGGTGACAGTGCATTCTGCTCCAGCATAAGGGCAGTTATAGGGACGGAACTTGCAGTTTTCCTCATGTCTTCGCCTACTATGATAGGGAAACATATCTTGGCAACCTAAGAACTGGTATTTGCATGGTAATTCCATCGACTCCGCAACTTTTTCTAAAGCCAGACACCGTATGTTTCCAAGATCTTGGCGGCAAATTGGGCAACTATTCTGCACTTTCGATTTACAGCTGGCGCATATTGTGTGGCCATTTGGACACTGCCAAAAGAACAAACGAATCGGTTTTCACAGAAAATCTTGTCTTTGGAAGATTCTTAAAGTATTCCACATATGTAAACAACAAAAATTAGCTGGGCATTGTCCTAAATAGCATCAATATAATGTTGAAATAAACACTATGCAGGAGTTAATAAGTTTTTGAAATGGTAGATAAGGCATATGTAGACAGTATTGATTTAAAACCAATCATATTATTCACTGCCAGTACAAGATCTTCAGTTCAAACTGTATAAAGGTTAATTGCATGAAACACTACTCTGGGAAAATGTTCACCCCATCCCCAAAAAGTTAGCTCCGTTACATTATAATGGAAGAAAAACTTTAGTTATTCACACTTCCATCCCTCCATGTGAAAGTTGGGAGTGGAAGTATGAAAAATTAAAAATTTCCATCCATCATAACCTAACGGGGTTAACTTTTTGGTGCTTGAGAGAAAATTTCCCAGAGTACAGTGTTTTCGTGCAATAAAATTTCCTGGAGTATAATGGTTAAAGTGGATGTCAATCCAAAGCACAGTGGTTGAAAATGAAACTAAACCTTGTATAAAAAGCATACCTGATGAATGGGAGGGTACATTGAGTTCATGCAAACAGGGCACTCAAGTAGGTCATGCACAGCACTGTCCGAAACCATACCTGGCCTTCTACCCATGGAAGCGGACTTTCTAAATGCAGAGCTGCTGACTTCCATATTTCCAGCTTTCATTTCATAATCTGCTTGGGCCCCACGGTTCTCGGAAACATCCTGGTAGGAATTGCCTCCAGGAGCCATTTTCTACCCCTTGTGTATTCTCTCTGCTTGTTTTAGTTTATGTTACAGATAAATTGCTCCTGCCAAACATAAGAAAGTCCCAAGGTAAATAGCCACAAAGTCGGGAACCCATATGGAAAAAGAAATTGCATACCATATATATGCTTTTGGCATTGTGACAGAGATATCAAAGGAGGGTGCAAATAAGAGATGTGATATGCATTGTTCTTAGCAATAGAGTTGGGCAAAAATTCTGAAAAGGGACATCATTTAAAAGTGTTAAGCTAAACGGCCAGATGTTTGCAATCAGCAGAAACAATTGCACTCGACAGTCGACACCATAACTAAAGAGCTCGATGAAGCACATTAACATGGTCAGATCAAGACATATACACCCTCCCCGTCTTTTTTGATGGTTCACACTTTGCCACTTTGGGTGTCCCCTTTACAGGTTCAAACCCGAAAAAGGAAAGTTAATAACACTTCTTTATTCAATGGGACCCGCTTGTCATATCACAACAACTATCCACTCACTTTTTCCTACCCCACTTTCTCTCTCCTACCTCTCTTTTCATACTCACAACATCTACTTCACCACCAATATATAGCACTTCCCCTTCAAACCCACGCACACCCCTTGGTGTGAACCATCAAAAAAGACGGAGGGAGTATCTGACAACTGGTCCTAAGTCCTAAAACAAATGGCAAGCACGGTTAACAAGACTCATAAAATAACAAATTTTATAGCATATGATAAATAAAAATGAAAACAAGAATGACCACCCAGTTCATGAGACTCCCTCACCAAGAGGATGGAAAGTGTCAAGTGTGCTTGGTATCACTAGGGAATAAAATACGATGTTGCTAAGCTACAAACCACAAACACCAAATCAAACTCAAGCCAACAACATTAGTTAACCATGGGAAGCAAAAGTCAGCGATTTGTTCACAAAGGAGTGAATCTTTTTATATACTGTACTAACAAGAATATGAATAAGGCTATAGTTCTAAAGGATACAAAAGAGTCTAATGTACCCAACCCTAAAAAAAGAACGAGAGGAGGATGTTGGGACAGCTCGAACTCATGATTTCCAACTCAAAAATGTCGAGCAACCTTACCATTGGTCGAAGGCTAACAATGGTAATAATGAAGACTTTTATGCATTTAAGGAAGAATATAAAAATTAGCACTTCAATAACTGAAGAGATGAGGTGGTGTGATTCTGGAGGGTGCCCTTTAGGGCCAGTCAGCAGCCACTTGGTCATGATTCTCCGGTAACTATCTAGATCACAATTCTTAATTGGGCTAACATTGAATAATATATGCCCCTTTTGGATTCATGTTAGCATTAACTTCGAAAACATCTGTAATGGGACATTTAAATTATGGAAAATCAATATAGCTAGCCTTTTATCTACGTCCATTCAACATAGACGTAAACCGTGGTTTAGAAGTGTGCCAACAGTGGAGCATGAAAAGGAAGCATAGACTATAAGAGGATTGATGATGACCGATTACCATATTTAATTTGCACTTTTCATATAGTAACCAGCCATTTCCTGTGCACCATCCAACACAATTTCTCAATGCCCTAACACGTGTCATTAGGGCTATTACACGAAACGAGCCGGCTCGAGCTCGGCTCGTAAAAAGCTCGAGTTCGAGTGGGCTCGAGGGAACTCGAGCTCGAGCTCGAACCGACTTTCAAGCTCGTTTTTTTTTTCGAGCCGGCTCGAGTTCGGCTCGTATGTTCGATGAGCTCTGACCGAGATCAACTCGGCTCGAGCTCGGATCGTTAAGCTCGTTAAAAGCTCGAATAAATATAGTGAATTATGATTTTTTTTTTTTAAATCAAGGCTCGTTTAGGCTCGTGTTCGTTTATGCTCGAGTTCGATTAAAGCTCGAAAAGCTCGTTAGATTTCAGATTTTTTCAAAAAATAAGTCCAAACTCGAGCTCGGCTCGTTAATACTCGAGTTCGAGCAGCTCGCGAAAAGCTCGAAACTCGAGTCGATCCGAGCTCAAACGGTCATACTGGGCTCGAGCTCGAGAAAAGCTCGAGCTCGATAACTTTTATTCGAGCTCGAAACTTCAAAGCTCGACTCGGCTCGGCTCGGCTCGTTTACAGTCCTACGTGTCATCACCAAAAAAAAAATTTAATTTCACAAGGACAAAAAGTTTTACTCTATCATTTAGAAATTACAACTATGGACACTCCTTTCTGAAAATGAAATGTGCTTCATCCCTTGCATTGAAGTCCTTTCAAAATCACGATTTCTTGATGCACTATGAAAAAGTTAATATCTACTAGACAAGGTATGAAATTGGAGTAGACATAATAGCCTAAATTTCTCTGACAAACAAGAGAAGAGAGGAAGCAAATAAATGATTTGTTAATATTGGGAATACAACTGAAGGTAGTTAACCAATAATCACTATTTATTGCACAATTTTTGTATCGTACACTTGTTACAATAGGTATCAGGTTTTATCCAGATTGACACCCTTAACTTGTAAGTTGAGCTAGTATCATATGTTGACCTCAGAAATGAACATGCACCGAGAAGTCCAGGGATAATGTAGGATCATAAAGGAGGTTCATATGGACTCTAGAGCTTGAGCCAGCACACTTCATGCCACAAGACACCTGGACCACATTTCTGGTTGGGACTTGCTTTGATACTATTTTCTGCTACCCTATCAAGAAAGCATACTAAGGAGCCAAATGCTCATCAAATGTCAAACGAGCACCTTAGGTCAATTGAGCTACTATACGCTACTTCATGATTAGCGCTCACTACTAGTTTCACTCAGATATACCCCACAACCTTCATCAAACAGGTGTGAACTTAGCAAACCAACACCACATCATGCTTACCAAGTAGGACGCACTTTACGGACTACTTACTTTAGTGGCATCTCTAGCCATTAAAGTGGGTATCAAGTCAATCAGGGTTATATTGGGGGATGATAGATGGGTTTAGAGTGTACGAGTAATGTTTGGACACTTAAAGCCAAGTCATACATAGTTCCAGGAAAATGAAAGATACTAAAATTCCACCAAGGCTAAGAATCAGCAATGAGTAAGTTAGACAGTTCACCTTGTAAAAATGAATCATACCAGGAGCTCTCATTCTGATACCAAAGCAAATTTACTCTCCCTACAAACTTTATCAAAATTGTATCAAAAAACGAAACCACAATAATGAAACACGCAAATGTATGCAATATATCTACACGGGACATGTGTATAGCAGCTCAAATCCTAAACTGCAGTAATCACTGTGTACAACACATTGTTCCAATCTTCCAATTTAACACCTGATACCTGAACCATATGTACTTATCACACTGAATGAGTTATGCCTAGTTTCCAACCATTGACATAATCCTCAAAGAGGCCCATTTGTTGCCTTGTCTCCTTAATTAACATAGATGTCTCAATCTGAAATTCTGAATATCTAAATGCGGGAACTTAACATCTCCTTGTTAATCCTTCAACAAATAATAGTATCCTTCGGTATTTCCAAAACTTAGACTGTAATATTTTCACAACCAATTTTCATTGTTTTTGCTTAACAATTTTGATAACTGATGTCAACACCCTTTGGGACTTTACTACTATGACGGTACACAATTCACCTTCGCTTTAGATCTTTCATCTTTTACTACTCGTGTTTAGAAGCGAGAACCAAAGAAAGAAAGGGAAAACCTAACCATCAGCATGCTGGATACGATGAGGATAACCCACTCAACAAGCTATATGCATCACTATATGGAAAACTGTAAGTTCAGGATGATAAAAGAAGCTGAATAAAAAAGCCAAGTTCTAGGAAAGGAAATGCAAACTCGAGATAGAAATACATGCTCTATTAGAAACAAAGGGTTTAAAGGAAAAACGCACATTCACTTATCTGCAAAATGGGGATGCATATGATATCCTACCAAGTTGTTTTATGCAAGATGTATATGCACCACAAAATTTATCCGAATGACCTTTAAACTCTCACCACTCTAATACAAGCACGTAGAAAGGCCCTATGCATTCCAGGACACACATCAAGCTTGGTTACATTAAAAGAGGGCAAAATACCTTTTCAATTTCCTATCAAGTTTAAGTAGACTCTATACAAAAATAGAAGGCGCAGGGCAGGAGTAATTCAGTACACGGAATGATACTTTTGTATCGGACCGAAGGAAAGGGTGGAAAATGATCGATGCAGCCAGACACAAAACATAGGGAGTCAAGACAAAGGCTAGGTTAAGTTTCAGGCAGTTTCCTAAATGAAGTGGTGCCGAATTGGCAATCCCATTTTCAATGGGAGATGTCATAGAGGTATTATGAGAAGTTCAGTTGACATTGTCTTCTAATTTTTCATTAGATTCTTGACAAATTTAAGCTGATCGATTACCCTTGTCTCCTTTTCGCTAGTACTCCCTCTGTCCCAAAATGAATGTCCAAAAAAATTTCAGATTTGCTCTTGATCAAGAGCAAATTTGAATTTTTTTTGGACATTCATTTTGGGACGGAGGGAGTATCACTTTTGAGGTTCAAAATGTCCAAAGTGAGATCTTGACAATACTGATTAAACTGCTAGATTTAACATATCAAGTAAGGCCCGAATAAATCTAAACCTAGCCAATCTTGGTATATTTGAACTCAACTTGTCTAAGAATCTTCTGAGCTCGAACCTATACAACCGAAGGCCATGTTTTAGAAGGGGTGTGTAAGCTTGACCATATAAGAAATATGACGGCTTACGAGTGTAAGGTTATTTACAAAATCTGAGTTGAGTTTGAGCTAAGTGACACAATGGTAAATGTTAGATTGGGAAAGACATATTAGCACATTTCCTTCTTCTTCACACTGTTTGGTCATCAAAATCGATTCAACAAATAAAATTATTCCACCTCCCACATACCAAAAAATTGGATGACTCAAAATGACACCACATTGGAGACTGAAAATAAGATAATATGTCACTTTTATAAAAAGGCAAATAAAACCAAAAAAGGCCTATCACAATATGAAAGATATGTTGACTTGCCAAAAAGATTATAATGGATTAGTAAGAAGTCTCTAAGCAATCGGCTCGCACAATACAACACTACCCGGACTTAATGACATTATAACTATGTAAAAGGTAGGAGATAAACATTGGGACATACAAGTTTAAAATTTACATCACGAAAATGACAGTGCTTCAGAGATGGACCTACATCATGAGTAATTGTTTCATTTTTTTCCCTCCATTTAAATCTGCTGCATCCAATAAGTAGAAAGCAATATGAGACACTCATGAGGATGTTCAACAGGTGTGGGTGGGTGAAAGGAGAGTGTTGTCGTCCAACTTTCTTATGAAAGATGGGACTCCAGCAAATGGCTGTGCTTCAAATACGACAAGCCATCAGTGCTTCTTTTGGATTCTTTCCCAACAGTGTGACTGAGAAAGATTGAGAAGAACAAAGCAGAAACCGGTGGCTGATGGTGAAAACATAAATAGGAAAGATGTTAGCTTTGACGAGTGCTTGAGATCCCAAATAGTAACCAATTTACTTAAAGCTTTTCTGGAACAAAAATCTCATTCTATATCCAGGAACATAAATGTACCGATTTGAACAACCATGGCCACACAGATCACAATTTTGCAGAAAATGTAGACATGTGGACATTTAACAAGCCTAACAACAAACAAACAATTAATGCTTTACAACTGTCACAGGCCGGGTCTATAACCATAAACTATCCCCAATGATTTTAGAGTAATATTCAAGTTTCTAGTTTTTCACGTATCAGCAGAAATTGATTTACAAAAATAACTTTATAATAAGCAAACAGATCACTGAACTAAAAAACATGCCTAAAAAAAGAAAAAGAGAAAAGAAGAGATGAATGAAAGACGAAAGACATGGAAAAAAACAAACTATAAGGAAGTAGATGAGACAAAATCAGAACCAAATTACCATGAAGCTTTTAATATTTACCTGTTGTCTCTGTTGAAATTTATGAATGCAACTCTGTCATGCAGCCAACCGAAACTTCAGAGAGATACTGAGGATGCCAGGTAGGGAACTAGGGAAAATTAAACGAAATTTGATATCATTTCACTTTTTATAGAGGATTTCTAAGACAATTAATTCCAATTAATATTATTACCAAAATGATTGTCCTTATCTGTTAATGTACAGCTTTTAATTCAATTCTAAATAGGGGATATAAAACTTACAGAAAGGGCAATTACATTAATTCGTGATGATAAAACAATTACCAAAACGAGAACACCAGAAAAGCCACACACATTGCAACAAATTAAAGAATCATGACCAAATAGGATATATGTCCCCCACACCTAATTATTTAACCCAAACTGGCAATCCCTTTGATAAAATTGGTCTGCGTGAATTCAATAATCATGAAAATTGACTGACGAAACAAAAAAATTAGCTGAATTGAGCAATTTTATAGGCACATCAAGAATTAGAAAGTTCATGAAAACAAGAACAAGATCAAATCTTTACATCAAACCCATCAAAATCTTACAAACCTAAGAATAACCCAGTAAATAAAGCTGCCAAATAAAGGCTTTACAAAAATTAAATTGAAGGTCAGCTCAGTAATAGTAAGGGAAGTATTGAATGAAGAGAGCAATGAACTGACCAAGAACAGTAAGACACAGATGAAAAATCAGGCCATTTTGGTAGAGGATTCAATAATTGGGGGATTTTGAGCTGGGAGTGATTGAAGGGGGTTGAGAGAGAGAAGAAGAGGAGGGAGGTGGGGGTGATGAGGTGGAAGCAAAACGTTGAAAGAGGTTTCCTAGATTTACGTGTGGTGGCCGGAGTCGGCAGTATAAATACTCTCCTCTCTCTTTAGTATTTACTGCACACTGTTACTGTAAGAAAATGAAGGGATGAATGAACAAGTCAAAGGTGTTTGTTGTTAGCTAGTTTCATCAAAACTCTGATCTTTCTATTTACTGCCAGCAACAGTATACTATGTTCCAATTTTTTTAAATGAATATTATTATTTTTATAAATAAAAAATACTCCCTCCGTCCCACTTCAATAGAGACCAACTTTTTGGGTGTGGGAATTAAGGAAAAATGATGTAAGAAAGAAAAAAAGTTAAATGTTGTGAGTATGAAAAATTAAATAGGAGAGAGAATGAGTGGGAGGAATAGTTAGGAGAGAGAATGTTGTGAGTGAAAAAGTAAAATAGGAGAGAGAATGAGTGGGGTAAATAGTGAAGATTCCTTTCCATTTTGGGAAGTATCAATTGAAGTGGGATGGACCAAAAAGGAAATAAGTATCAATTGAAGCGGGACGGAGGGAGTATACTTTTTTCTGTCCCATATTCTTGCAACTAAAACTAAAAATGAATACAAAATTAAGGAAGAGTATGAAATGTAAATTAGAAAAAAAAAAAAAAGTGCAATAGGTAGACATTTTGGGTTATTAAAAAGAACATTGAGACACTAAGAAAAGAAACGGTTATTAAAATTAAATGCACGAGAATTAAAGAAAAAATTAATATTGTGAGTATAAAAAAGTAAACTAGGAGATCGAAAATGTGGTAGTGAGGTTTTGGTTGTGAATGTGATAAGTTTTTTTAAAAATGGGTTTTATTTTATTAATAATAGATAAAATGTCACTAAGTCTACCTCAATAAGCCTATAAATAGGTTAGTACATGTCATTAACGGATTCGAACTCTGGACCTTCGTTAGGTAAGCTATTACTCGATATCATTTGAACTAAAGTTATTTGGTTGTAAATGTGAGAAGTTGATCTAATTGACATTTTTGGTAAGTAACATTTGTTATTATACGCCCATTTTCTTTTTTTGTAATTTTATTATAAGACGAATAAAGTGTTTAGTATTTTTTACTATATAGTACAAAAAATATATACATAAATTAAATATATACTCCCTTTGCTTTTTTACTTTAGTACTTTTCATTTTGCCTTTTTTGGGTGTCCGTTGAAAAATCTTTTTGAAAATGCAAATTTTATACTCCCTTCTAGCTATACTAAAAGTCATATTAAGACCTTGATGTTTATTAATTAGCAAAATTTATTAAAATAAAATTGAGTAATTTAATCAACTATCTCAACCTTGTATAACTTAACTTTATCTAACCATCATTTATTCTGTTATGGTATTAGAGTTATAATGGTCATTCTCCGCCAAACATTCACGGCAAAACCCTAAGCCGACCCACCTTTACACCACCACTTGCTTCCGCATCTCCTCCTTTCACACCACGATCGGCAATATCTATGGCCGAAACCCCTCCTCCTCGAATGACACCGCCAAGCCTCTATTCTCCACCAAAACCTTCGCAACAAATCATAACCGCCGCCTCACCCTAACACCACTACTCGCTTCCGCCACTCACCAAACAAATTCCACCTCTTCTCCATCTCAACCCTTCATATATTACCATGAAACCCACATACAATCCTCCTTGTCGTGTACAACAAGGCCGCCACCACCCATCTCAAATAGGCGGATCTCACCAACCCTATTACTTCTTTTCCAACCTCATTCTCCGCCAAGAAAACCTCCTTCTACCACCCACCTCTCATAAAGTCTCTCGCCGCATACACCCAAACAACAACACCCTCAACATATATCCAGTAACCGAAACCTTATAATCTCTTTTTTTTCTTAAAAAAAACTTGATAAAACCCTAATTGTCGTCTTACCCTACATCACAAGTCTTTCTTCTCCTCCAACCCCCTTCTATGCCAAACACCACCTCACTTCCTTCTCTACCATGAACAGATCTTCTTCATTCAAAGCACCACCACCCTTAGCCTCTTATGGCTACCAACCGGTGCTCACAACCCTCGACATGACCCAATTGCCGAAACCCGCTGCCTTTGATGACAATGGCCCTAATCGCAGCTCCACCCTAAATCCAAAACTCGGTTGCGCTGCCCACCCAAGCACCACCACCCTTGCCCTCATTTAGCCTCAACCCGAGGTGAACCACCACCCCTGGCCTTTTATGGCCTCCACACCATCAACACAACCTAACCCACTCTGTCATGACCCTAATCCTAGACACTATTTTAAGCACATGTTGAGCACGTGAAGGTGGGGTGCGTGGCATCTCATTTTATGCATTTCATAATATTTGTTAGTTTTATGTGTTAGGTTGTATATTTTAATAACTTATTTGATATTTTAAGTATGTTAATAACTCAATTTTATGTATTTAATGATTAAGTGAAATAAATATGAGTTGTGTAGTAAATTAATAATATTGGAAAATTTAAATAAAAGTTTATAAAAAGGTTGAGGTGCTAATGTGTAATAGTGGGAACTTAAGGAAATTGAATTGTGGCAACTCAATGGTTAGAGGAGCTTAAGAGAAAATCTATTTAATGTACTCCCTCCGTCCCAGCTCAATTGAGCTACTTTTCTTTTTGGAACGTCCCACTTCAATTGAGCCATTTCATAAATGGAAAGAAGTGAACAGTGTTTCGGACATTTATACCCTCATAATGTTTATATATTTACAAAAAAATCATTCATTATACCCTTATAATTTTAACATATTTACAAAAAAACCAATCATTAACTTACTATTCCTCCCGCTCATTCTCTCTCCTATAAATGTTTTTAACTTTTACATTCTCTCTCCTCTAATCTTCTACCCATTTTCAAAAAAACCAATCATTAACTACTATTCTCTACCCCACATTTAACTTTTATATTCTCTCTCCTCTAATTTCTACCCACTTTATTCATTTTTCTTAAGAACCGTGAAATTATACCATGGCTCAATTGAGTTGGGACAGAGGGAGTATATCCTCATTTTATTCCATGGAGAAGCTTCATATTTTTAAAACATCAGCTTCCAAAAATTTCTAAAAATCTGTTTCTCCTCCGTTTCTCGATCAGTTTGCGTCTAAATGTTCAGGAAGCCGAGTGGAGCATTTTTATCCGATTGAAGTTTTCACTTTTTCATATTAATTTTGAAGTAAGTTATTATGTTTTCCTTCAATCCTTGCTCATTCAATGTTTAAAGTTGATATTTTTGTTGTATAAATGTTGCTTGGCAATTTGAAACATTTTTTCTTTGAGTTAGAAAGGCTTTGGAATGAGTTGAACTGAGGTTTGGTTATGGTGTTGTTGTTAAGGTGAAAGGTGTTGGGTTTTACGGGTCCATGCGCAGCGAAATTAAGCATCTAATAACATAAAACCCAAGGAGCCTAGGATCCGTTCTATACAATTAATTTGAATACTATGAGATAGATAAAACCAACCTTGAACGCTTTCCGTTCTTGAGCTATCGAACGATTTAACAATGTGATTTCGAATCACAAACTTCGTTCTTCAGATTGCTTGAACTCTAGGCCTTGATCTATGAATGAGCAAAGACCCTCTTTCGGTATCCATACCTTTAAATGAATCCAAGAACTCTTTTTGAAGATTGCTAGATCCTTTAAACCTTGGAAGAATATTGAGAATATAGTGATTTTCTTTTGTGAATTTTGGCTAGGGTTTTTGGGTTGACAGACCTTCATATTTATACTACATTAGTATAAAATATGTTTTCTAATCAAATTAGGAAATCAGTCTTCAAACCGCCTCTGAGGTCTTGTTGTGTCGCACGACCAGACGAGTCCCATGGACTGGTTCTGTCGCACGATCAAGCAAGACTGATAAAGAGTTTCTCAATCATTCTTCCCTTGGTTTATCAAATTCATTCCAATTGTGTGTGACCCAATAGAATTATATTATGTTGGCAATGAGCTCGATCATATCGATCCTCATAAGACATAAGCGGACTCTAGCAAGCCATTATATCTACCCAAATAATATAACGTAAGAGTTCACGTTTCCAATGGTACACTTCCATTTCTCCCTTTGTCTCACGATGTTATAATGAACACAAGTCATGGTCCATGTCAACTTGTACTTTGTTCAATGCTTTCTCGATCTTGAGTATAATGATAATCCAATCGAATTGGGGTATGGCCATACACTTTCATCATTATCACTCATCGAGGGGCCCAAGCAAAACATCTCTCTTTTGAGGGACAAATTCCATCTTGACTTATCATCCTTCCCATCATGATTCCGATCATGCCAAAATTAGCCTTTATAAATATCGTGTTAAGATATCGTTTGACTAAAATCAAACATGACTTTCATCATATGTAAGGTCATGATAATCTTAGGTCTAGGGACTAAATGAAGTGACCATATGAGATTTAATTATGATATTTGACCATGACATAAATCTCATATGGGTCAAGTCCAGTCACTTGTTCTCTAACAAGTACCCATAAATTTAATGTGCATCTCCATGCATATAATCATCATATGATTATCCATTAACATTTATACTAATTATTCACATAATAATTAGGGACGGAGATTATTATAAACAAACATGCAAAATATATAATAATCAAATGATAAACATTTCATATAATAATAAATAATGTCAACACATAAGTCTATCAACCATAGGCCTAGGGCATAACACCAACAGTCTCCCACTTGCACTAGGCCCAATCTACCATGTATCGAATACCCATGGACCTAACATGACCATCATGCTTAGCTTGCGGGAGAGCCTTAGTTAATGGGTCCGCCACGTTGTCATCAGTGTCTACTCTGCATATCTTTACTTCTTCCCTTTCTCATATCTCTCGGATAATGTGGAAACGTTGAAGTATGTGTTTGGATCTCTGGTGTGATCTTGGTTCCTTTGCTTGAGCAATGGCACCATTGTTGTCACAGTAAAGTTCAATAGGGTCTTTGATGCTTGGAACGACTTCCAAATCACTAATGAACTTTTTGATCTAAACTGCTTCCTTAGCTGCATCGGATGCCGCTATGTACTCAGCTTCGGTTGTAGAATCAGCGACGGTACTTTGCTTGGAAATTTTCCAACTCACAGTGCCTCCATTCATCTTAAACAAAAATCTAGACTGCGATCTGAAATCATCCTTGTCGGTTTGGAAGCTAGCATCTGTGTAGCCTTTAACTACAAGATCTTCTTCCATTCCTCCAAAGACCAATAATACATCCTTAGTTCTTCGCAAGTACTTGAGGATATTATTGACTGCTATCCAATGTGGTTCGTCGGGATCCGATTGGTACCTACTCGTCATGCTTAGAGCACACGAAACATCGGGTCTAGTACATAACATAGCATACATGATAGACCCAATAGCCGAAGCATATGAAATACCATTCATTCTCTTTCACTCATCATTAGTCTTAGGACTTTGAGTCTTGCTAAGAGATATACCATGCAACATTGGCAAGTTTCCTCTTTTAGAATTTTCCATTTGGAATCTTCTAAGAACCTTATCAATGTAAGTACTTTGACTTAAACCAATCATCCTTTTAGATCTATCTCTATAGATCTTGATACCAAGGATATACGCAGCTTCGCCCATATCTTTCATTGAAAAGCACTTCCTAACCAAAGACTTGACAAACAGAAGTGCAGGAATGTCATTTCCAATGAGTAAGATATCGTCGACATACAACACTAAAAATAGTGTTATGCTCCCACTAATTTTCTTGTATACACAGGGTTCATCTTCGTTCTTGATAAAGCCAAACTCCTTGATTGCCTCATCAAAACGTAGATTCCAACTCCTAGAAGCTTGCTTCAATCCATAAATGGATTTCTGCAACTTACACACCTTGTTAGAATTTTCTGGACTGACAAAACCTTCATGTTGTATCATGTATACATCCTCAAGTAACTTCCCATTTAGGAAAGCTGTTTTGACATCCATTTGCCATATCTCATAGTCATAATATGCGGCTATGGCAATTAAAATTCTAATAGACTTAAGCATAGCTACAGGCGAGAAGGTTTCATCATAGTCGATGCCATGAATCTGCCTATATCCCTTAGCTATGAGCCTAGCCTTATAGGTGTGCACCTTCCCATCCATGTCGGTCTTCTTCTTGAAGAACCATTTGCACCCTATGATTTTTACACCTTCGGGTGGATAAATCAAGTTCCAAACTTGATTATCAGCCATGGATTGTAATTCGGACTTCATGGCTTCTTGCCATTTTTCCGAATCAGGAGCGGACATCACCTCTTGATAGCAAGTAGGTTCATCGTTTTCGATTAACTCTACTTCATCACTTTTCGTAACGAGAAATCCATATCTCTCGGGTTCGGATCGTGACCTACCACTTCGGCGAAGAACTTGTGCATCTTGAACGCGTTCCACAACTACTTGTGAACTTGGTTCAGTTTCTACCATTGGTTCAATGTTGTTTTCGGGTTCTCGAACTTCTTCGAGATCTATTTTACTCCCACTGGTTCCTTTGCGAAGAAACTCCTTTTCTAAGAAAGTACCATTTCGAGCAACAAACACTTTGTTCTCGTTTCGGTTGTAGAAATAGTATCCTTTAGTTTCCTTAGGATAACCCACGAAAACACATTTATCAGACTTGGGTGCTAGCTTGTCAGAAGTTAACTTCTTGACATATGCATCGCAACCCCAAATCTTCATGAAAGACAAACTAGGTTTTCTTCCATGCCACATCTCATATGGGGTCTTTTGAACCGATTTAGTAGGAACTCGGTTTATGGTGAAAGCAGCAGTTTCTAGTGCATGTCCCCAAAAGGATACAGAAAGCTCAACTTGACTCATCATAGAACGAACCATGTCCAACAAAGTTCTATTCCTCCTTTCGGACACACCATTCCATTGTGGCGTTCCGAGTAGAGAGAGTTCTGAAATGATTCCACAACTCTTAAGATGACTGTCAAATTCTTGGCTCAAATATTCGCCACTTCGATCGGATCGAAGTAACTTAATAGTTTTGCCAAGTTGATTTTGCACCTCATTTTGAAATATTCGAAATATCTCAAACGATTCACTTTTATGTTTCATTAGATAAACATATCCAAATCTATTATAATCATCAGTGAATGTTATGAAGTACCGAAATCCTCCCCTAGCATCGCTACTCATAGGCCCACATACATCGGTATGTATGAGTCCTAATAAGTCGCCCGCCCTTTCACCGGTTTTGGTAAATGGGTCCTTGGTCATCTTGCCAAGTAAACAAGATTCACACGTCTCATATGATTCATAATCACGTCAGTCCAAAAATCCATCTTTGTGGAGTTTGAAAATGCGTTTCTCATTTATATGGCCAAGACGACAATGCCATAAGTAAGTGTGGTTTACATCATTGGGTTTAGATTTCTTGTTAATGTTATAGATATCATTATCATGATTTTCAACATCAAGGATATAAAGGCCATTGATTGAAATAGCAGTACAATAATGCATATCACTCTTGTAAATAGAAAATTTCTTATCACATATAAGAAAATTAAAACCTTCATTATCCAAACATGAAATCGAAATAATATTCCTACTTAAAGCTGGAACGTAATAACAATTGTTCAAAACAAGTATTAGTCCACTAGGTAAAGTAACTTCATAAGTTCCTACGGCTAATGCAGCAACTCTTGCTCCATTCCCCACACGTAGGTCCACTTCACCTTCCTCAAGCATCCTTCTGTTCTTTAGACCCTGCACATTTAGACAAATGTGAGTTTCACATTCGGTATCCAATACCCAAGAACTAGAAGTAGATAGGAATATATCTATAACAAAGATACCTGAAGTCGAAGCAACTCCTTTGCTCTTCTTCAGGGCTTCCTTGTACTTTGTGCAGTTTCTCCTCCAATGACCAATCTCATTGCAATGGAAGCAGACTGCGTCCTCTTGGGACTTGGGCTTAGCCTCTTTGGGTTTGGCACCCTCTTTGGGTTTGGCAACATTTGCTTTCGGATTAGCAACTTTTGCATTTCCTTTACCCTTGAAACCCTTCCCCTTGTTAACCATCAACACTTGATCGGCAGTTTTCCTTTTGACGATATTAGTTTCCGCAGTGTTCAACATTTGAACTAACTCGAAAAGGTTCCTATTCATGTTCCCCATGTTATAGTTCATTATAAAATTACTAAAACCTTCGGGCAATGAATTCAATATCAAGTCAGTAGCCAACTCTTGGCTAATTGGAAAATCGAGCCTTTCAAGATGCTCGATGTGGCCCTTCATCTTTAGAGCATGAGGACCAACAGCTTGCCCTTCACTCATCTTGCATAAGGTTAGGGCCTTAACTGTATTGTACCTTTCTTGCCTAGCTTGAACTTGGAACATTTCCATCAGTCGATTGTTGAGATCAACTATCCCCAAGTGCTCAAGATCCTTCTGAAGGCTCTTGCACATGGCGGAGAGTATGAGGCAACCAACATCAGTGGAATCACGCTTGTGTTTCAGATGTTGGTCCCTTACTGCCCTAGTAGCATTGGCAGCAGGTTTAGGTGGAATAGGTTCCTCGAGAACGTACAATTTCTCCTCTTGCCTGAGAACAATTCTCACGCTA
The DNA here is from genome assembly GCA_022495995.1 of Adenophora triphylla var. japonica. Classification (NCBI taxonomy): domain Eukaryota; kingdom Viridiplantae; phylum Streptophyta; class Magnoliopsida; order Asterales; family Campanulaceae; genus Adenophora; species Adenophora triphylla. The sequence continues at coordinate 230,084 of JAFEMH010003957.1, forward strand.
CGGATCCAATCCATATAGTTTGTACCGTTCTCTTCCAATTTTTCCTTCTCAAGGACAGATCGCAGTGACAGATGATTATTGTTTGATGCCATTTATTCTACAAAAAGATATGCATAAAATATGATCACATATAAGTAACACATATTATATGAAAAACATAATGCATTTATAACAAATAAATGCTCCCACTAAATTATACACCTTCCAATGCAAATAAGCATAATATACATTTAATGGGCTAAGATCCAACTTTAATTTAATTTCAAGTTTGCTATGGCAAACCGCTCAAAATTAAATTAATTAGGTAGAAACATCAATCATATCACATATATGACTCTTAGATCTTTTATGAGATTTATTCAAGACATCATATGTCTAAGCATATTTTAATCTCATCTTATGTCTTGGGTCCAAAAACCATTTTGATAACCCAATTAAGTTCATTCATTTTAAACGTATAGGAACCACCATTTCCTCATCTTGCTCGCATACAAATAGAATCAAAGTACCTTGCTATGGCAAGCCCACCCAAAACTATCCGAATGATCTCAAGTGTTTTAATCATGAATTGGCATAAAGAACTTAAAAGTTGAATGAAGGTTCTTTAAAGTAGATTATAAGCGTATCAGCAAAGATAATCATAATCGTGCACCAGGTAAGTTCCCAGGAAGATAGGTGAGCCACAAGGACTACTTAAGTACCAAATCTCTCATTCAACAGAACTTTCCTAGACATGCACAATCAGAAATCAGATCTGATTTGCAACATAATCAACACTTTATGCAAACAATCAATTTCCTTTTAAATCTTGCGTAAAATGACTTGTTTCTCATAAACAATCATAAAATCAAAATTTCAATGTTTAAATCTAAACAATTAGGAAATTACAACATAATGTTTCAACTAAACATTTAACAAGATTCTTAACATGTAAGAACACATAATACATGCATCACAACAATTAATAAAATCATATTTTAATTAACTAAGCATGCACAATCGAATAATTAATCTAGCATAGCCCTATAAACTTTATTTCCATAAATTTATAGCATCCAGATTAATGCATAAACATATCAGATTGTAAACACATTACAGATTGGCAAAATTGTTCAACAAACTGAATCTGCCTAGATTGGGCTTGATTTGTCGCGTGACAGATACTCCCAGAGTCACGATATGTCGCACGACTTAGAAAGGGCATCAGCCATGATCTGTCGCGTGACATAGACCTACTATGTCGCGTGACACCATGAAGCCATATTTGCAGATTTGCAAATTATATCAATTCTAAATCATAGAGCAATTAAATCATGTAAACGACTTTTAACAGATTTAATTCAATATAATTAGAACACGACTTAGACATATTGTTTCAAAAACAATCAATCTATCGCATACGAAACATGCAAAAGAACATGTAAACAATTTATATCACTTTTCTAGCATGTTAATTCAATCTTAATGATACGAACGGGGATCTGATACCACTGTTGGGTTTTACGGGTCCATGCGCAGCGGAATTAAGCATCTAATAACATAAAACCCAAGGAGCCTAGGATCTGTTCTATACAATTAATTTGAATACTATGAGATAGATAAAACCAACCTTGAACGCTTTCCGTTCTTGAGCTATCGAACGATTTAACAATGTGATTTCGAATCACAAACTTCGTTCTTCAGATTGCTTGAACTCTAGGCCTTGATCTATGAATGAGCGAAGACCCTCTTTCGGTATCCACACCTTTGAATGAATCCAAGAACTCTTCTTGAAGATTGCTAGATCCTTTAAACCTTGGAAGAATATTGAGAATATAGTGATTTTCTTTTGTGAATTTCGGCTAGGGTTTTTGGGTTGACAGACCTTCATATTTATACTACATTAGTATAAAATATGTTTTCTAATCAAATTAGGAAACCAGGCTTCAAACCGCCTCTGAGGTCTTGTAGTGTCGCACGACCAGACGAGTCCTATGGACTGGTTCTGTCGCACGACCAAGCAAGACTGATAAAGAGTTTCTCAATCATTCTTCCCTTGGTTTATCAAATTCATTCCAATTGTGTGTGACCCAATAAGATTATATTATATTGGCAATGAGCTCGATCATATCGATCCTCATAAGACATAAGCGGACTCTAGCAAGCCATTATGTCTACCCAAATAATATAATGTAAGAGTTCACGTTTCCAATGGTACACTTTCATTTCTCCCTTTGTCTCACGATGTTATATTGAACACAAGTCATGGTCCATGTCAACTTGTACTTTGTTCAATGCTTTCTCGATCTTGAGTATAATGATAATCTAATCGAATTGGGGTATGGCCATACACTTTCATCATCATCACTCGTCGAGGGACCCAAGCAAAAACATCTACTCTTTCGAGTGACAAATTCCATCTTGACTTATCATCCTTCCCATCATGATTCCGATCATGCCAAAATTAGCCTTTATAAATATCGTGTTAAGATATCGTTTGACTAAAATCAAACATGACTTTCATCATATGTAAGGTCATGATAATCTCAGCTCTAGGGACTAAATGAAGTGACCATATGAGATTTAATTATGAAATTTGACCACGACATAAATCTCATATGGGTCAAGTCCAATCACTTGTTCTCTAACAAGTACCCATAAATTTAATGTGCATCTCCATGCATATAATCATCATATGATTATCCATTAACATTTATACTAATTATTCACATAATAATTAGAGACAAAGATTATTATAAACAAACATTCAAAACATATAATTATCAAATGATAAACATTTCATATAATAATAAATAATGTCAACACATAAGTCTATCAACCATAGGCCTAGGGCATAACACCAACAAAAGGATAGGAGTAAATTTGAGGTTACTGTTATAATGGTTGTTATGTAAGTGTTGCATGTGGTATTTGACCCCTTTTCTTGAGATGGAATGGAGTGAAATTGTTTGGGATGTGTTAATACTGAAGTTGGGTTTGGTATTGTTGCTTGAGGTGAACAAGGTTAGGGGTAAAAATCAAGTTTCAAGCCTTTGCTGATGTTTCAAAGCTGAGGTCTGAATTCTGCTGAGGGGCACGACTCGTGCTCCCTGTCACGAGTCGTCCCCTGCCTATTTACTCGTGTCACGAGTCATGTAGAAAAGTGTACTCGTGCTGGATTGGGGCACGAGTCGTGCTAGAGGGCACGAGTCGTGCCCTGCCCTGTTTTGCTGAATCAGTTTTCAAGGCTTTTTAAGCCTAACTACCTAGAACATATTTGAACCATTTGAGCACTCTAATCCAAGTACAACATATGAGCTATCTATCAAATGGTGTCTTAACTTGTCTAAAAGAGGATTAGGAAGATGATTAAATCTTGTCTTGAAATTGGTTGGAAAGCAATGTGGAACCTTAACCAAAGTTGATCAAAACTTGGTAAAACAACCTTAAACATTTTGTTGAGGTTGAGTAATGTTATATGTGAATATGTAAGGCTTGTTTGCAATATATTGTGCCAAATTATTGGTTACATATTCATGGTGTTTTGTTCAATAGTGTTTGAATCATAGTTGCACTATTGTGATGGTTTGAACATGAGTACTAATACCATGTTGATTGATTAATATCCCAATGGTGGATTTATATTTCAAGTATCGGTTTATATGCTTGAATGTGTTTATAAGATGATGTTTAGGGCTATAATGGAATACGATCAATTATAGAAAATGTTCTATGAGATGATCGAATTACGTTATACCTGTGACTGTCCCCTTCTGTGGCCACAGTTGGAGTGATAGCTTCTTTATTTAGCCAAAAGCATTTACAGATAGGGAGTAATATTATATGATTCTTCACGAAAAATAGAGTCTTATAAGATGTGAATATGCCTAAGATGTTCACAAAAGAGAGAAGTTATTACTCCCACGTTGTACGATATATTGTTCAGACGGGAAAGGTAAACTGAGGTAACGGAATGTGTTTACCGCTTTAACAATGTGTTGTGAGTAACCATGTTATGTGTTGCATCTTATATGACATTTTGTTGCATCATAATAGCTTGCTGAGATTTATTCTCACCCCTTCTCCCTTTACTGTTTTAGATTGCGCTGAGACAGGTGGCCCGAACCAGTGAGACCGGGGAAGGAGTTTGGACTACTTTCTTTTGAGATTTGTCAGGGTATGTATATAGATAGGTGGTGGTTGGAAGTATCATTTGAGTATTACTATTTTGGGGAAAACTTGTATAGAGTTTTGATGTTGTAAAACTTTACGTTTATGTTTATGTTGTAACTAAAATAGGTTGTGGTTTTCGTAAAGTTTGTTTTATAAACTTACCTTCAAGTAGAGATGTATCTAGTTGTTTTTATCTTGGCTTGTGAAAGTGAGTTGGTATATTTTCAAGGAAACAAACGTTTTTAAAATTAGGTAACTTTTTCAAGCTAGGGGACCCTCCGCTCGGGGCACGAGCTAAGGTTCTAGGTTGGGGTTCCCACGGTTGGTATCGAGCCCGGTTTAGAAGTCAAGGGTAGATGTCTAGATTAAGGGGGAGTGTGCGATAACTGACGACGAGTGTTTGATGCAGGGGGTTTGAAAATGGCGGGAAATGATGATGATCAGAACAGAGCTCCAGAGCATGAGGGTAATGTTGGGGCAGGTGGAAATCAGAACGACGAGATGATGATTCTGTTCAGAGTTTTCTTACAGAATATGGCAACTCGGGGACAAGCTCAGCACCAACCCGAGGCACGTCAAGGCCATGGTTTAGAAAAGTTTGTGAAGATGACTCCACCAAGTTTCAACGGAGATCCGAATCCGATCAAAGAGGAAAGATGGCTCGAGGCAATGAACAAGATCTTCGCAGCTATGAAAAGTCCCGATGAAGAAAAGATTAGATGTGCCATTTTTAAGCTTGAAGGTCCAGCGGAACATTGGTGGCAAATTTTGAAGGAAAGTTGGGAGCGGGATCATACGCCCCAGACTTGGGAGAATTTCACTCGGAAGTTCAAAGAACATTTCATTCCAATGGTTACACGTGACAAGAAGGAGGTAGAGTTCTTACGTCTAGAGCAGGGAACCATGACGGTGGCTCAGTATTCAGCCAAGTTTACGAAGTTGGCTCGTTATTGCACTCACTTGGTACCAGATGAGGAAATAAGAGTTTACCGATTTGTGAAAGGTTTGAGATTGGAATTTCGGAAGCAATTGCTGACACACGACTTCGCCGATTATCAGGCGGTCATGAATAGGGCTTACAAGATTGAGAATGACATTGAGGAGCACCGTGGTAGACCGAAAAGTGGTAGCGGAAGCAAACCAAAGTATCAAAGACAAGGCTCCGGGCAAAGCAGAGGGCAACCAAGGTCTTCAACTCCAGGGAATGTTCGAGGGGGACAGGTTGTAGCTCTTACGGCTCGTCCAGTATCAAGTCAGTTTGGGATTGTTTGCAATTTTTGCAAGAAGATGGGGCATACCGAAGATAGATGTTGGAGTAAGCAGGGTAAGTGTATTGAATGTGGAGTATTGAGACATTTTAGGAGGAATTGTCCAAGGTTACAATGGGGACAAGCTTCGGGCAGTAGTCAATAAGGAGGGCAACAAAGAAGTGGTACAAAGAGAGATAATGAAGGAAAGCCAAAAGAGAAAGACCAAGGCCGAGTCTTTGCTTTGGGTCGTGGAGAGGTAGATCCCACAGAAGTAATTAGAGGTATATTACCTGTCTCATGAGTTAAGGCTTGTATTCTTATAGATCCCGGTTCATCTCATTCATTTGTGGCATCGCATTTTGCTTTTACTTTACATAAATTGCCTAAGATTTTGCCGTATGTGTTGGAGGTTTCTACTCCTACGGGAGAGTGCCTTGAATCTTCTTTGGTTTACCATGGTTGTGATGTGGTTATATGTGGGCACGTATTGCCG